>RYYW01000055.1:0-122145 GCA_013621005.1 Aeschynomene evenia | reverse complement strand
TTCATCTTCTAAGTTAGCATCTTTCTGAGAGGTCCTTACTAAGTTCTTTGAATTTAATATGGATTGTCTCTTCAACACATTTACTCCTTTTGTTATATACTCTGTAAGCTTTAGAGACTGAGGAGTATCCTAGGAAGTATCCATCATCGGATTTAGGATCAAACTTAGAGAGTTTGTCCTTGGTTGAGAATAAAACAAGAAGAACCAAATGTATGGAAATAAGAGATGTTTGGTATTTTATTTTTCCATAGCTCGTAAGGTGTCTTTTTCAGAATTGGTCTTAGGAAGACTCGATTCTGAATGTAGCATGAAGTATTTACTGCTTCAGCCCAGAAACCTTTTGAAAGTCCACTTTCTAAGAGCATTGTTCTAGCCATCTCTTGAAGGCTTCGATTCTTTCTCTCAGCTACTCCATTTTGTTGAGGAGTTCTGGGAGATGAGAATTCGTGAAGCTATGCCCAGATTTTCACAAAGCTTTTCAAAAAGCATGATTCTCAAATTCACCACCATGATCTGATCTAATGGCAATGAATGTGCGAATCTTTTTTCAGTTGAAACTCTTTTCGCAAATCCTTTTGAACTTCTCAAAAGTTTCTTCCTTAGAAGCTAGAAAGAAAAACCCAAGTGAATTCTGGAGTAATCATCCACTATGACAAGACCATAGCGTTTTTTCCAGAAAGGGGAAGTTGTTCTGGTTGGGTCCGAAAGAGATCCATGTGGAGCAGTTCCAGTGGTTTTCTGAGTAGAAATACCACTTTTTACTGGGAAAAGGAAGCCTTGGTCTGTTTCCCTTTTTCACAGAAGTCGCAGGTTGCATCCTTCTGATACTTAATTCTGGGAAGGGCCCTTTACAAGGTCCTTTCTGAGAGAGTTCAGAAAGAAGTCTCATATGGGGCATGACCAAGTTTTCTTATGCCATAGCCATTTGTCTTCTTGGACAGAGACAAGGCATTCCCACATTTTGATCCTTTAGATCATCCAGATGGATAACATAAATGTTTACCAACACGTTTTCCCTTCCAGAACGATCTTGTCATTTGTGAGATTAATCACATGACAATACTTTGGCATAAAACTCAACTTTTAAGCCTTTGTCACCAAATTGACTAATGCTTAATAGATTTGTGAGTTAAGCCATCGACCAAAAAGTACATCTGAGATTTGGTGAGAGGAATTCCTTACCAACATCTCCGATTGCAGTGACTCTTCCTTTAGCGCCATCACCGAATCGCACTGTTCCGCCTTTCTTGGGCTTCAGACTTCTGAACCAGTGCTTGCTTCCAGTCATGTGCCTTGAGCAGCCACTGTCAAGGTACCACTGCTCATCGTGGTGGTTGGAAGCAGCGCTTGATGATGCACCTACAGTCACAGAATTAACAGATTTAGGTACCCATTCTTTGTTGGGTCCTTGCTTGTTAGCTTTCTTGGACTTTTGCCTTCTTTTCTTAGAGGGGTCATGGTTTTTGAGAGTCAGAGACTTTTTGTTTGCCCTTTTCAGAAGCTTTTGCTTTCTGAGAAGTTTTTCCCTTCTGAGAGGGGTTACTCTTCTTAGAAAGTTTAGCCTTCTGAGTTTTCTTTTGAGCCTTATGAGGCTTAGAGATTTTTCCTTTTCCAACATAGGACATTTTTTCAGAACCATGGCCACTCTTGAAACATGCTATGCACGTGCGAGGTGATTTAGTTAAGGATGGATCAATGTCATTTTGGTTCGAAGATTTCTTCATAACCAAGTCCACTCTTATCCTTGTAAGGTCTTTGACCACCAAGCAAGAGTGTCATCATTTTTTTCACCCTTGACCATCTTAACCAGGTCAGAAGTGAGAAGCTCATTTGTCTTTTGTAATTCTATCAAAGCCAGTTCGGCTTTTTCAATAGTTACAGAGGACATTGTTTCTAAAGCTTGATAGAGGTTGTGACTTTCAAGATATCTATTTTTAAAGTCATCTCTTTCAAGCCTTAGGTTCTCTACTTCTTGAATTAGTCTAGCATTTTCAGCTTCTAAGGATTTAAAAAGACTTTCTTAGTTTGCTGAAATTGTTAGCTAATTCGTTGAGTCTCTCAGAAGCTCTTCATAGAGTTCTGAGATCTCATTGTATGAGTATGAGAGAGGAGGAGTGTTTGGTACCTCTTCTGACTCAGATTCTGTTTCCAGAATATAGTCAGTACCGGCCATGAAGCAGACATTAGCTTCCTCTTCACTTTCTGACTCAGAGTCTTCCTCTTCTGAGTCACTCCATGTAGCAGCCATTGCCTTCTTCTTCTTCTGGGAATGAACTTCTTCTTTCCCTTGTTCTGAGGGCACTCCGTTCTGAAGTGGCCCTTTTCTCCACAGCCAAAACATGTGGCATCAGAAGACTTTGACTTTCCTTTTCTAGGTGTGATCTCTTTGTCTTTGCTTGGTCTTCTCTTCCAAGCTTTCTTCATTTTCCTTACTAGAAGAGAGATGTCATCTTCATCGGAATCTGAGTTTTGATCGTTTTCAGATTCAGATATTTCTTCAGCCTTTAAGGCTTTTAAAGTCTTTTTGATCTGACTTTTCAGAGCCAGAGCTTTCTGAGGTCTTGAGGATGAAGATGGTCCTCCAAGTAGTCCTTCAAGCTCAATCTCGTGAGTTTTGAGTGAGCCAAACAATACATCTAAACCCAGCTGATTTAGATCCTTTGCTTCTTGGATTGCTGTCACCTTTGGGCGCCACTTGGCAGAGAGGCTTCTGAGAATTTTCCTCACCATCTCAGCGTTGGAGTAGGTCTTTCCCAAGACCTTTAGCTGATTTATGATGTGGAGAAATCTTATTGACATGTTGTCAATAGTTTCCTCAGGTTGCATGCAGAAGGACTCGTACTTATGTACGAGCATTGATACCTTAGTTTCCTTGACTTCATCATTTCCTTCGTGCAGCATGTGTAATCTCTCCCAAATTTCTTGAGCGGTATCACACGACACAATCTTGTCGTATTCTACCTTGGGCAAGGCGCAGAGAAGAATGTATTTAGCTTTGAAGTTGAGTTGTATCTTCTCTTTCATCTCTTGAGTCCATTCATCCTTAGGGACTCGTCTTGTATAGGTTCTGAGTGTTGGAGGTGCCGCTCCTGGCTCAGCGTCTGTTGCAACTACAGCATCCTCTGTAATTGTCTGCAGAGGCTGATAGTCTCCATTCTCGATCCTATCCCATAAGTCCAAACTGGTGTGCTTGATGAACAGCGTCATCCTGTCACGCCAGTAGTCGAAGCTGTCTCCGAGAAACATCGGAGGTCTGTTTATTGAGGCCCCATCTGATATGAATGCAGCTGGTGAGTTCATATTTCCCTTCGTGGATCTTTTTCCTTGACACTGCGAAGTGCTCAACCCCTTAAGGACCGAGCTCTGATGCCAATTGAAAGTGTATGTGTGCACGAGAAGGGGGGGTTGAATCGTGCAAGTTTTAAAAATTGCTTGTTAAAACTTTTACTTAGAAAGCTGTTTTTACTCAGAAGGTATGATTAAGAGTTTGCAGCGGAAAATGCTTTCTGAGAAGATTAAGTTTCTGAGAACTTAGTCTTTCTAAGAAAGTTCCTTTCTGAGAGATTTTTAAGAAAACGACTTAAGATTTGAGTTTCTTAAAAGCTTTCTGATTTTAATCAATAAGGTTTTCAAAAAGACCTCTTGATTAAAGTTGTGATAGAGTTTTTCTCAAAGATTTGGACACGTAATGAGTTTAGGGAGAAAAGCTTAACACAAGGGATTTTATACTGGTTCGGTTATAACCAACCTACTCCAGTCCTCAACCTTTAGTTGAGAGTTCTTAGATATTCTTCTTAATGTGCCTTCCCAGACAACACTGCCTTTACCACGTAAAGGACTTCCACCACTTCACAACCCGAAGTGGATTTCCTTGCCTCACACTAGAGGACTTCCTTGCCTTAAACAATTAAGGACTTCCTTGCCTCACAACAGAGGACTTCCTTGCCTCACAACAGAGGACTTCGTTGCCTTAAACAATTAAGGACTTCCTTGCCTCACAACAAAGGACTTCCTTGCCTCACAACAGAGGACTTCCTTGCCTCAAACACTAGAGGACTTAAAACTGCCTTCAAACAACGAAGGACTTAGCGTTTTTCAGAAAGTTTGTTTTGATCGAAAACAACTACCAAGACTAAGTTACAAACCTAGTTTTACACTTAGTAGACTTCTAGGATTAACTTACAAATGTAAGAATTTACACCAATTCAGAACTAGAAGATTTTGCAAAGTTAGAAAAACAATTTCGTAAAAATTGTCTTTCTGAGAAAGTTCTAAGTTTTCGCAAAATGATTTTCAATTCAACAGAGTTTTGGCACGTTTAATCAAGAGTTTTAGTGCAAGAGTTTCGTCATATTGCTCTGGAATTGAACTCATATATATAGGCATCAAAGGGCCGCGAAATTAGAAGCTTTCACTTTGCTTATGTGGCTGTGTCCTTTTCAGAACGGCTCCCTGCTACAGTCAGCGCAAAATGAGGAACTTTTCAGAACTGCACAGTGCGCGTGTTCCCACTTCCTTGGCTAGTTGTAGCGAGCTTTCTGAGTCTGTTTGCACTTCCTTGAGTCCAGACACTTGGTTGCTTCTGAGTCCATCCTTCTAAGAGTTGTACGGACTTCTGAGACCCTTCTGAGGCGACAGTGTTCTTTCCTCAGAAGCATGTTTTCACCTTCTGCGCTTCTGAGATATCCTTTCTGATATCTTTGGCGCTATGATTTTATCAATTGATCTCGAGGTTACTTGATGTTTTGTCTTGGTCTTTGCTCATGGCATTGCAATAATTTATAGCTTTCTGAGACACTTAGCGCACATATTAGCAAAACCTTAAGTAAAATTTTATACTTATGGCTTACCTTGTTATCATTAAAACTTTCATGACTCTAAGAGAATTTATGCTTAATTCTCTCAGAAGGGTTCTGGAGCTTACATATAGTAGGCTTAAGAAAATAGTTCTATAATGAACATAACTCATAAGCTTAATTAACTAAAGAAATTAAAGAAAGTAGTGTTAGTGAAGTGTTTGTGATGAAGGAGATGAAATGAGTATTGTGAGTGAGAGTTCTTGATGTGTCTTGAATGGTTAGGAATTGTGGCTATTTATAGATGAATTTAGGTACCTAGAGGCTGATCAAAATATTCATTTATCTTCATTTATTGAGTACAAAAAGATAAAAAGCCATGTGAAGATGATATGATGAGTCATGGTGAAGGTAATCATGTTAGGTATGTTCTTGGAGTTTTTTGATCAATTCATTTTCTTTTCTTGAGTGGGAGACAAAGATAACTGGCACCTAAATGATGAAAGGATGCTGGTGGGAGTAAAGGTAATGGCGGTGGTGTCTCCATGAAAGGATAATGAACAAAATAATGGTGAAGATGAGACTTCATGTGCAAATTTTCGGCCATGTTATATACATTGAACATAGTTTAGTAAATTAGGTATATCTTGAGCTACAGATATTGGATTTAGATGATTCAATATGCGTTGGAAAGCTAAGAGAAATATCTATAACTTTTATGAAGACACAAAAACATAGTTCTAACATATAAGGCCTGCAAATTTCGGTGCAATCAAGTGGGCAGAATAGAAAGACTAAAGTTATAGTGCACTTGCATTAATAACTCAACTTATTATTATTATTCTCATAAAATCTTCATTATCATCATCATGATTCATTTCAATCACTTATAGCTCATTCACAAATATATAATCATATAACTCAACAATCACATATTTAATCTCACATAATTATACAATAAACATAGTCAATTATGAAAAACAAAAATTGGGGCATTACAAAGAGAGGGTTGTAGTTGATGCTAGTGATGATGAGTATAGATATGTCTGAAGAGGCTAAATCACCCTTACCATCTGATGATGATGAATATGCACATAGGACTTTTTATCCTAGATTTAATGATGATGCACTCTATGGGCAGATTGATTTTGATTTTGTACATGGGATGGAATTTGTAAATCTGGAACAGTTCAAGAATGTTGTGAAAGATTACAATATTCACCTTGGAAGGCATTTTAAGTGGAAGAAGAATGATAAAGAAAGGGAAAGGGCAATGTGTATAGCTGAAGGGTGTAAGTGGTTGATAGTTTGTGGATGGAACTCTTAAAGTAAGAGTTTCATTGTGAAGAGGTATGATAAGAATCATAGCTGCTCTAGGAAATTCCAAAATAGGAAGGCAAATAGAATTTGGGTGATTAAGAAGCATGTTAAGAGGCTTAGGAGTCACCTTATGTTGAGGCACCAAGAGGCGTTTGACCATATGAAGGAGGATTTATGGTGTACACTTAAATGACAAGAAAGTTTATAGAGCATTGAAGGAAGTCAAAGAAATTGTTGAAGGATGTGAGAAGGAACAATATGCAAAGTTATGGGACTATTTGAATGAGCTAATAAGGAGCAACCCAGGTAGTTTGTGCAAGATGGAAGTTAGTCCTCAACCCAAATCGCCCCCTCTGTTTAAGAGCCTATATATCTGCCTAGATGTATGCAAGAGAGGGTTCAAGGCAGGTTGTAGGCCTTACATAGGACTTGATGCTTGTTTCTTAAAGGGGTACTATGGGGGCAATTGTTGTCTGCAATAGGGCAAGATGCCAACAACCACTTCTATGTCATTGCTTTTGTTGTGGTTGGTAGTGAGACAAAGGAGAATTGGAGGTGGTTTTTAACATTGATGCATGGAGATTTAGGAGATTATAGAACATATGGATGGATCTTTATATCTGATCAGCAAAAGGTACATTTATATCCCTAACAATTCATAAATAACTCATTTTAATCCCTTGCAATTCATAAATAACTCATTTTAGTCCTTGACAATTTTAACATGATGGACAAGTTGGTCCCTGACTTGTTTTGTTTTGTTTGTTTTGGAGTAATTAAACTCTCAAACTTGTCCTTGACAATTTTAGTATCGGAGTGGTCCTTGATAATCGGAAATACCCTAACTGGTCCCTGACAATGTCAAAAGTCGGACATCATAAGGTCCCTAGACGGAAAACGTTAACAATGTTAATGACAATTTCATTTTTAGAAAAATTGGTCCCTGACAATTGTGTTGTTAGAAATATAGGTCCATAATTTTATTTAATTTTTTTTATCATTTATCTTCTTTGTTATAATATGTATTTTTAAGCACTCTTAAATCAACTTTATATATCTTCCATTTGATTATTACCACTCACTTTTAATGCATTTATTTTACTATTTCTAAAAAGTCATTTATGAAATTTTACTTGCTTAAACCTTCATATTTTAAATTATGCATATTAAAACTTATACTAATAGTTGATATTAAATATAAAAATTAACTATTTTAAGTTATATGAAATTTAGAGTAAAATAAATCTATTACTTTGTAAGTGTTTTAATATTTTCAATAAAAATAATGAAAAATTACTTTATTTTTTTTAAACAAGTAATTTAAGAGATGTGGTACCTAAAATTATTAATAAAAAAATTAATACTTTATCAACAATTTTTTTTTTAGAAATACCAAAATAATTGCATTAAAGAGTGAGTGACAATTTTCAAATAAAAGATATATAGATTTGATTTAAGAATAATGTTTAGAGTTGAATATGTTAATAAAAGAGATAAATGATCAAAGAATTTAAAAAATAATTAGGGACTGTGATTTTTCTAACAATAAAATTGTTAGGGACCAATTTGTCTAAAAATGAAATTGTCATTAACAATGTTAGATTTTTCGTCCAGGGACCTTATGATGTCCAACTTTTGACATTGTTAGGACCAGTTAGGGTATTTTCGATTGTCAAGAACCACCTTGTCCGATGCTGAAATTGTCAAGGACCAGTTTGAGGATTTACTCTTTGTTTATTTTATTTTCAGTTATTGTTTGGGATTGGGACTCTTGCCTGCAATGCAAGAGGTCATGCCAGGTGTGGTCCATAGGAACTGTGTTGGACATATTTGGAAAAAATTTCATTAATAGATGGAAGAACAAGGAAACAAGGTATTGTGTGTGGGAATGTGCAAAATCCCTCACTGAACCTGAGTTCAAAGCCAACATGGAGATGTTTAAAAGGTTGAATGAAGTTGCATGGGGATATTTGGACAAGTTGGACCCTAAGGCATGGGTGAAAGCTTATTTTAGCCCCTGGCCAAAGATGGACAACATTACTAACAACAATTGTGAGGCGTGGAATGCAAAGATACTCAAGTATAGGAACAAGCCAGTGTTGACAATGCTTTAGGAGCTAAGATGTTATGTAATGAGAAAGCACATTGGACACAAGAAAAAGATGGAAAGCTACACTAGCACTATAGCACCAGTGCAAAGACAAAGATTAGAAAGATTGAAGGAGCAAAGTAACAAATGGACGTCGTAGTGCTCTGAGAAGAAAAAGTTTTCAAACTCAAGAAAAGAAAAGAAAAGAAATGTGCTGATAAAGAATAAAAAAGAGTTTAAAGAAAAGATTGTTCTGAAGGAGATTTCAGAAGCAAGAGAAAGGAAAGAGAAGAAACATTAATCACTGTTGAATTCAAAGGCTTAGATTGATCAATTGCCGAATTGAATCAAATTAAAACTAGATAACTTGTAGACAAGTGGAAAACCTAGGTCATTTTCCCAAGGAATTCAATAAGTGAAAAGTGATTATGCAAAGATGAATTAGGTTTGGGGATTTTGAACATGTAATGAAAGGAAATCAGAAAATTCAATTAGGACTTTTATCAGACATGTAGAATGCTAACTCAAGGAATTTGAATTGCAAAATTTATATCATTGATTCATCATCCTTTCAATGATCCTTTCAAGAATTACAATTGAATTATAAATCTGATTTCAAACCTAAAATCAAATTTAATTTCATATAAAAATCTTCATACATTCATCTTAATACACTTGAATTAAATATGAAATCTCAAAACCTAACTCAAGATATCAAGATTGAAGCTCTATAATTCAACTTCCTAAATCAGAAATCTCTAGATCTAGGTATTCTCTCAACTTAAAAATGTTAATCAATAATTCAGAAATCTCTAGAATTATTAATCAATTGGATCCACAATTCAAGAATTAGAAAATCTTCATAATCCTTGAATCATGAATCAAGAAGAGGTGAGATGAGAGAATTTGAAATTCTTGAATGAATCATGAAAGAAATGCCTCAAAATCACATTGCAAATCTCAATATCTTTTACAATCCTCCTTCCTCAAGCTAGCTATGAGCTTAGTTCTCCATGATCATGGAGAACTCAGCAACTAAGGAGAAGGGAGAAGAGAAAAACCTAGAGAGAAAACCTAGAGAGAATTCTAATTCTAAAATCTGAAATGTAAAAAAGGAATTAAAGTTCTTCCCTCCAATTCTGAGCTAGGCTATTTATAGACATAAAGGTAAGTTAAAATTTCTAAAACGCCCATGGACTAAACAATTACAACACATAAGGCAAGGGTAGAATGGAACTTGCACAAAATTGTGACAGTTAAGGCAACACAGCAAAACTAAGTTTCTGCCCGAAATCTTGCAGACAATATCTAAAGCCTCTAATCGATCCTTTTGCTCTCGAGTCCTGAAGCAAAGTTGTGGCTCTATGTCTCAGCTTTCCATAGCCAACAAGATCATCCAATTCCAGTAAGTATAGCTCGAGATATAGCAAAAACACTGAGTGCTGCTCCAGATTACTGTCACAATTGCTGCATCAACTTTGAGTCAACTTTTGAGCTTCTTATTGACTTCAATTGCTTTCGATATCTGAAGATGCAATGAAGCCTTGTGTCTTAGCTTTACAATTCAACTGAAATGAAGTGATTTCAACATCTGTAGCTCCAGTTATAGCTTCTGCAACACTGGATGCTAAGGATTGCTGTTCCAGAATTCTGCAGCAAGCTTGACTCAACTTGAAGCTGCAATTTGGAATCCTTATGGTCTGAATCAGCCTTCGAGTTCTTCATCAAAGTTGTAGACCTGTGTCTAAGCTTTCCAACAAGACAAAGAACACAAAATTCCAATTTCTAGAACTCAAGTTATAAGCAAATTACAGAATAGTGTCACAAAGCACAAAATGCTGAAAAAATGCACAAAGTTCCAATTAAGTACCAAATACCTAATATGATGCAAAAGTAGCTCATTCATCTCAAAAGTGGTCAAATTACATGCATACAAGAGGGAATTAATCAATACAAATTATGCTATATCATAGATTACAAAGGAAAGTCCTTGAGGGGATATCAAGGCAAGGAGAAAAATCTTCAGAAAGGTGTTTTTGAAGTGGCAAAATCTGCAGGAGGGGACATCTTGCAGTGAAAGTCTTAAGGAGGGGATATTCTTAAGCAAAAGTCTTTGGAAAAGGACATCCTAAAGTAGGGAAAATTCTATAGGCGAGGCTTGTAGTAAACCTGTGAAGGTTTCAAAATATATCAGAATTTTGTAATAAAAAAGCTATGCAATTCATTAGTGGAACTCAATCCGAGAGGGGTGAAGAACTAGATGTAGGTATCATTAGCCGAACCAGTATAAAAATCAGGTCTTAATTTCTTACCTTAATATATTGCATTCATATTTTCATTTGATATTCATTTGGTTAATTGTGATTGAATATCTAAATTGAATTGAATTGATCATAATCAGTGATAAGAAGGAAAGGTAAAAACAGAGCACAAGTTTATGTTCTTAAAGAATCACAGATATAATTGATTAAGAATCTTTTTTAAATAAAGATTGTTGTGTTTTGATTCTTTGTTGTTGATTAACTTGCATTCATAATAAAGTAATCAAAGAAAGGTGTTTTGATTGATTAAACAAAGAGTTTATGAGAATTGTGATAATCGAGTTTCTGTAAGATAGATTCTGAAACTATATTTGTAACATTCCTAAATAATTGAAATCTTGATTGATTGATTGATTGATTGAAATAATTGTTGAAGTGATTTAACATTGTTTGATCATTTAAAGATTTTTTGAAACATCAGAAGTTTAACATCAGAAGCTTAAAGTCTCAGAATCGAAGCTTGAGACTTCAAAAGCTTAGAATTCAGAAACCGAAACAGATTCTGAGTAGATTTTGAATGTGTTTCTGAAATGATTCTGAAGGATATTTTGGAAAGATAATTCTGAAATAATTCTAAAAAGATTCTGATTAAAGTTAAGAAAGCTTGAAATCAAGAAACATGTTATTGATGCTTTATGTTAAGTGTTTGTGATTAATATCCGATGCACATTGTATTTGAGATTGTTTAATTTCTTATACATATTCTGAATCATAAATTATCTTGATATATTCTGTTTGAAACTAACTTTTCAACAAGTTCAAAAGACTTATTTGATTTGATAATTTCAGAATTGAATTATTGGCATCAAGAATTGAGAAAGTTTAAAAAATAGTCACAACCAATTCACCCCCTCTTGGATTGTGAGTCATTAAGCTTGAGAAAGACCAAATCTTGCACCACCACCAACAAATAGGACTTTAAGAACCTTGCTTAGAGTGGTTTTGAAAAAGAATTTGAGATTATGGAAAGAATGTTTGTCTCACATTGAGTTTGCTTACAATACGATTGTCCACTCCACTACTGATTTTTCACCATTTGAAGTAGTGTATGGATTTAACCCCTTAACCCCTCTTGATCTGTTGCCATGCCTAGCAATTCGATTTTGAAACATAGAGAAGCTGAGGCAAAGACAAAGTTTGTTTTAAAATTGCATGAACAGGTCAGGAAGAACATTGAGAAAATTGAAGGTAGTGAAACGTGAGAAGGGGGGTTGAATCACGTTCCAACTATAAATCATGTTTCTGAAAATTACTTAAAAATAAAGATCAAGTATAAACTTTTCTTGCACAGCGGAAACAATTGTTAGTAAATAAACAGAAACTTAGCCTATAGACAAGGTTGTTGTAGATCTTGAAAATATATTTACTTTCAAGGTCTTCTAAATGATAAAGGTTAAAACTTTAACCTTCAACACTTAGACAATGATGATGATGATTTGCGCAACTTATGTATGTGTGTGTATGCAATGATAAATTGTAAAAACAATAATAATAAAAGAGTAGGAAGAAAGAAAGCACACACAGAAATTTTATACTAGTTCGGCAACGTGCCTACTCCAGTCCTCAGGATACACCTAAGAGTTCACTATCACCACCACAACTAGGTGGACTTTCTTGCCTCTGCAACACCACAAAGGACTTCAACCTGCACCTTCACCAAGGTGACTCACTGCCTTTGAAAACCACAAAGGACTTCACTTGCACCACAACTAGGTGACTAACTGCCTTTGACAACTCCAAAGGACTTCAATCATTGCCTTCAACACCGAAGGACTTTCTACCCTTGCCTTAGACCCTCTAAGGACTTCTTGCCTTACAAAAATAAGGACTTTGTATAAAAGATGTAATCTTTAATCAAACAAGAACTTAGATGCAACTAAGTTTGAACCTTGCTTGCTTTTCTCTCAAAGATAACTAGTATAAACTAGGATAAACAATAAAGATCACTCTTTTGAGATGTACAACCCTTAAACCCAATAAAAATCAGAACTTTGATAGGTTAGGAGTTTGGAGGTTGAAGATGAAGAGAAATTAGGATTCAATTCGACAGAGTTTTGGCACTTGTAATCTTGGGTAGTCTCTTAAATTCTTGGGCATTGAGGTCTTGTATTTATAGGGAAAATACACCCTCATTTTCGAAAATGCTTGCTTGATCTCCACCCTTGGGTTGAATTTGAAATCTCTTGAGCCAATGGTGAGAATTGCTTGATATGATTTGAAATTTGATCTTCCAAAAATAGAAAATCAAATAAGAGGAAGTTTCATCTCGGCCATTGATTCAAATAATTCCCTTTAATCCAAAGGTTATTATTTGATCTTAAATGTGGAAACTTTGTAACCAAGAATTAGAAAAGAGGAAACTTCATCTCAGCCCTTGAATTTGAATTTGTGCCTTGATCTTGTGGTGTGCATTGCTTCATCAAATTTTCACATAATCTTGCAAAATTGCAAGCAAGTTTGCGCCACTTTTAGGAGAGAGAGAAGCTAGGGTTTTAGCTTTTCTTGCTCCTCAAGTGTGCCTCCATGTTGGTACGAATTAGGATTTCACAATTTCTCATTTTTTGAAAATCCTAAAACACCAAACATGGTCTTCCAGGGAATCTTCTGAATGTAGATTCTTGAATCTTGAATCTTGAGGCTTGAGATTCTTCTGGAATCTTGAGATTCTTCGGGATCTTGATAGAATCTTCGGGAATCTTCTAGACTTGAGAATCTTGACAGAATCTTCTGAGGTCTTCTAACTTCGTGTAGAATCTTCAACAGAATCTTCTGGTCCCGCATGGAATCTTCAGGGAATCTTGTAGATTCAAATAGAATCTTTAGGAGGCTCACAGAATCTTTATAAAGTGTCCGTAAAAAAATTATTATGTTACTTAAATGCAAAATATATTCTAGAATAAATTCTAGATAATTATTTTTATTTAATAATTTGCATTTAAATCTCCATACAAGATCTTTCTAGATTTCCCACACATATATATATATATATATATATATTTCGAAAATTATTAACATATATTGTGTAAAATAGAGATTTAATTTTGTTTCCCTATTTTATATATAATTTCGAAATTTATGTATATATATATATATATATATATATATATATATATTGTGCATGAATATTTAAATAGAGATATTTGATAAAAAGATTCTCTATTTAATTTCATGTATTTTCCATAATTAATTTTTTTAGGAAATCTTAGAGTCTTCCAACCAAACTTTCCTTAATTAGAAAACCTTTGACTTGGTCTTCAAAAATTAGAATAACTTGTATTCCAAGCTATATGTTGCGCCAACTATGCTCTATGGTGGTCAAGATGTGTCTTTTTATTTTGTCAAATAAATTGGATCCTAAAACACACTTAACAAACCATTAGTCCAACCAAATTAAAACTTTTATTTTAATTAAGAATTTTATCATTCAAAACCTTCAATGATGAGGTAAAGAGTTCTTGGAGCTAACAAAAATGACTGAAAGTTATGTGAGAAATGCCAACAAAGGAAGGAGAAAAGTAACATTTGAACCTGGAGATTAGGTTTGGGTGCATTTTAGAAAAGAAAGGTTCTAATACAGAGGAAATCAAAATTACAGCCAAGAGGCGATGGTCCATTCCAGATTCTAGAGAAAATCAATGATAACACATACAAAGTTGATTTTCCAGGCGAGTATAATGTAAGTGCCATATTTAATGTTTTTTATATTTCTTTGTATGATGTGGGTGAAGATTTGAGGGTAAATCCTATGTAAGCTCCAGCACCCTTCCAAGAAATGTTAATGATTGGAAATCATTGAGAACTTGGTTTTGAGTGATAACAAATCAATACAAAGAAAATATTTTGTTAGAATAGTTTAATGGGTGTTGATATGTGCAGTGAGAAAGCTATTTGAGATAGCTAAAATACACAACAAAGTTGGGACTACAAGCACTCAAAGCACATGATTCTGGAAGCGCAAAGATAACGAAAGACAAAGCCTCTAAGAAGGAAATCAAGGAATGGGAAAACTCTTGAGCTAAATATCAAGCATTTTCACATGAGAAGACTTGAAAAAGTCATCTCTGAAAATCGCACTAAAAAGCCAAGGAAGAACTCGGATAAATTATTCAAAGGGTCTTCCAAGAGGATATGAGAAAGCTCTATGAGAATTGCACTCAGAAACTTCTCAGAAGGTTGCACAAGAATTTTCTGAGAAAGGGTTACCTCTCAGAAAGATCTTCTCTCAGAAGATCGCCTTCACTCAGAAGATATGAGAACCTTCTGTAGAAAGCACTTCCCAGAAGAATGAAGAAAGCTGTAAAATCAGAACACTTCAAGAATTGGTTTCTGGAAGCTAAGAAGTCAAGAAACTCTTCTAAGAAGACTTGGAACTTTATGAGAAAGTCAAGTTCCAGAAAGCATCTCTAGAAGAAAATGGAAGAATCAGATTCTGATAAGAATCTTCAGAAAGCACTTAAGAAAATAATGGAATACATATAAGTACTTTCTGAGGCAGCATAAGGGACTTTCTGAGTAAGTATCAGAAGATACACCTTCTAGAAAAGGTTCAGAAAGCCAACATCTGAGAAGCTCTCAGAAGCTGTGAGCTTATGAGAAATCTTCTTCTGAGAAATCAACCCCTGGATCTAATCAAGGCATCTAGAATGAGAAGATTCATCATTAAGGAGAGAAGGAATTCTTTCAGAAACTTCTCATTGGGATATTCAAGACACAACAAGAAGATGCATCAGCTTTCTCATGAAGTGCTGACTTGGTTATGAGAAAGCAGTTTTCTCAGAAGACTGAATAGAATTTGTGAGAAGCACAAATTCTCATAAGGCAACCCTCTCAGAAAGTAGTCTTCTCATAAGGTAGTCTCTCAGAAGGACACATTAGCAAGTCTTGGGAACTTTGCACAACGGCTATCTTTGGACAGAGGCTTTAAATAAGCTCCCAACAAGACACAAAGTATGCTTGCACGTTGCTGCAATGCTGCCAAATTTTCTAATGATGCTGGAACATTAATCCAATCTTGTAACACATCATTAACAGCATCTAGGGTCACTCTAAGGAATTAAATCAAATCTTTTCTACTCATATTAGGTATTCCTTGAGAAACCCGAGATTTTGCAGAAGAGAAATTTTCTCTCTAAAGAAAATTTCTTGAAATCTTCTATTCTTATTCTTTCATTAGATAATATCCTTGTTGTTGCAAGCTTTGAATAGGAGTTGTTTAAGGACATCTTTTGATTCATTCAAAGTCCTTAAGCATTTGGTTGTAAGTGCTTTAAGCACACCTCCTTCAAACACAAATCTGTATTTATTTGTAAAAGTCTCACTCATGTGGAGGTGAGCAATTAGAGCCTGAAGAGGTTAGGAAAAGAATACTTGTAAAAGTCTCATGGTGAATGAGCAAGTAGCCTGAAGAGGCCATTCAAAGAATACTAGCCTTACTCATTGGTTGAGTTAATCGGGAAAGGCCAGAAGTGGCTTGGTGAAAGAATACTAATCTCTTACTTATAAGAGTGGAGTAAAAAGTCCTTAGTGGTAACTAAGGCAATGTAAATCCTTTTTCTAGTGTGAAAAGGTGGCTTAGCCTGAGAAGGCTTGAGGAAAGAATATTGAAAGCTTAGCCTGGAAAGGCTTGAGGAAAGAATATTCATTGCAAAGCCTGAAGAGGCTAGAAGAAAGAATACTTGAGAAAGCCTGAGAAGGCTTGAGAATATCTGTAACTTTGTTGAAAGTTAGTGGAACTCAAACAATTGTGTGATCTTCATCTTCTTACCCTTTATCATCTTAGTGGAACTTTGTTGTGAGAACTGGATGTAGGCAATGTTTTTGGCCGAACCAGTATAAAAACATTGTGTGATCTTCATCTTCTTACCCTTTATCATCTTACTCTGCTTTCTCTGTTTTAATCAGCTTTCTCATGCTTTAACTTAAGTTTAAATATTTTGCATTCTATTGAGAAAGTTGTGTTTAATAAAGTGTCAATTAAAACAGAGTTAGAAGCAGTTTCTGGACTTGATTCTGTGAGTGTTCCTCATCAGAATCTTAAGCAAAGAATCTAATTCTAAGTCTGCAGTTTTACATCAGAATGTCGGGTTTCTCATCAGCATTCTGATATGTATCCAAATCAGATTCATTGGGTTTAATTCATTTAATTAGAGCTAAACTTATTTTAATTTGTCTCTGATTATAGATTCTCAATAATCATTATCAGAGTAAGTTCAAATCCTAAATGAATTTATCTCAATCACAAGTATTGAGAAAGCTGCATTTTTAATCAGGTTTCTGAACCAGCGATTTACTTAGTGTCTCATACAAATGATGCGCTTCACTCATCCTTCATTAAAGGATTATCTTTATGATCTTTCTCATTGAAAGATAAATCACTTGGAAAACTACTGATCGCTCATTGATTGGATATCTTAGGTGGATCAACTCATGTTGAGAAACCCGATTCAGAAAGTTAACCAAGTATGTTATAAACCAAGTATGTTATACTTTGTGAGAAAGAATTACTTTCTGAATAAGAAAGTAAACAAAATTGAAAATGGGTAAAGCACGATTCAACCCCCCCTTCTCGTGCTATTCAACACCTTCATCCTTTTCAAGAGGGAGGGACTGATGAGGACATGGCTCTGAAGATTGTTCAGAAGCTGAATGATGATGAATCTAGTATCTAGAAGCTAGGAGAAGCTTTTTCGAAGGTCTAGAAGCTAGGGGACACTGACTCACATGTCCAGAAGCTGGGAACTAAGGCTTAGAAACTGGATATTGATGCAGAGCAAGTTCAGAAGCTTTACATTGATGTAGATCAAGTTCAGAAGCTAGGAAATGTTGAAACTCAAGTTCAGAGGCTAAGTAATGAAGTTTAGAAGCTGGGAACAAGCTCATATCCTATTCAGAAACTGAGAGCTAGTCCAGAAGCTGTCTAGAAGCATGAAATGCAAAATTATGAGGTTCAAAAGCCAATTCCTGAACTTCAGAAGCTATGTGATGAAGGGCTAGTTATGCCTAAAGCTCCAGAGGAAATAAAAGGACTTGGAGGGCCAATTGCCCAATCAAAAGCAAAGAAGGCCAAACAAATTATAAAAGAAATTATTATTGCATTATTCATGAGGAGCTCTAGTGAGATTGAATTAAAGGTCAGAGTCATTTATTGCATCATGGATGGTGGTGTTGAATAAGTTTGCACGAGGCTACTAATGGTTGGAGCATTTACTGTAACTTGGACGGTGGAAGAAAAGCTCAATAATTTTGCATGTGTTAATCATTGCAATTCCTTTTCTTTATTTTGAGAATTCATAATTTCTAGCTTAGAGTTTATTTTCAGACTTTAAATTAAGTTAAGTGGGATCAGCCTTAGGAATTGATTGTAGCGGTTGAGAGTTTAGTGAGTATGTGGAGGCATCTTAAATGAGACTCCATTTATTTTCATGAGTGCGTGGCATTTAAGAGCACATGTGTTTCTTTCTTTTGTCTATAAATTTCCATCCTTGAGATGAAGAATACAATTTTAGTTCATTTCTCAAATTATTGAGAGTGATTCTCATTGTTCTTCAAGAACAAACTTTTTAGACTTATCAAAGGTTGTCAAATCATCCTTTGTGGTGTCTCCAGATTTATCTCAAATCCTTTTGAGTGGCGTCTAATTCCTACCAAAACCATCCATTTCTCATCTAATTCCATCCACCCAACCTTATTCAAATTTTCCCTTCATTGAATCAAAATATCCAATTAGGTTTCCTCAAAAGAATACCTTCAGAGGTACCCGAAGAATCTCCAGAAGCACCCTTTAGAAGCAGCTGTTGAAGCTCCTTTCAAAGCCACCTTTAGAAGCAACATTTCAAACATTTAGCGACACTCTTCAGAAGCTGAAATGTGGCTTCCATTGGAAGATCCATTGGAAGAAGCTCCTAATATGATCCAAATATCAATCAGGGTTCAACCTAGAAACCTCATCAGTATGGAGATATTTGGGCGTACGACCCTTTATCTGCACCTTCTTTTACCTCTTCACACTCAGTAAGCCCCATGGAGGGGTCTCGGGGTGGCTTTCCTTTCAGGCTGCTCCTAATCGGAAAGTTTTTACCCTCTTTGATGCATAATTTCAATGAGGTGTATCTAAAGATTTCTGCCACTCCCCGGACATCCCCTTTCTTTCAAGAGGAGAGAAATCGTCCCCTGTTCCATCTATATTGGAATTAGGATATCCGACCTCAAGCTCTGAAGGAAGAGGAACTCTTGATGCACGAGATGCTTCTAGTTGAGTTCTTTCTGAACCACTAGAATGACAAGAACTTGGATCTGAAGCATGTAACTCGAGCTGACGATTCCAAGTTCAAGAAAGACATGAGTATCGTCTCTTTGCCATTTTTCCTTGTGTACTTTAGGTATTTATTTGTCCTTTTTAACACCCTTATTTGCTTTTCCTTTCAGACACCATGACAGGAACAACTTAACTAAATTCTCTCCGAGCTGCCGTTATAAAGCAGGAGAAGGAGAAGAGGAAGAGGAAAATAGAGGAGGGGAGTTCGACGGCTTCTCCAGCTCTGAAGCCAGCTGCCAACATGAACAAAGTAATAGAAATCGAGCAGGCAGTTGTTGAGGAGCCGGAGGTGTGATTAAAATGTCGAAAGAAGAAAGCCTTCGACGTCCCTTCCCTCTCAGTGTATGACAAGGACTTCAACTTCAAGGAGGTCATCGACAAGGTCATCCACAATGCTGCCATCTCAAAAGAGCTTTCCTCGGTTGAAGATTTTAACATCCACGTCCAGTGGGCAGAGAGACAATTCTTTAAGGCCATCGCCGTCCTTCGCCACTCTGGGTCATTGGTTGAGCTTGGTCAAGGGAAACAGGCGGAGATCGACACCCTTTAGATGGTGATGGCTAAAGTTAACAAAGAAAATAAAGACCTCTTTGCCCGGGTTGAGGTGTTAACGGAGGAGCTTCAAACTTCAAGGAAGGAGTTGGAGACCTTATAGGAGCAGTTGAGGAAGCTGGAGAAAGCCGCCGCCTGCACCGAGTCCCTTGAGAAAGAGCTTGACGACCTCAGGGTTTCTTCTACAGAGAGCATTTTAAAGCTCGATAACGACCTGAAGGTTGTTGAGACAACTTGGGTGCACTCCTCAGTGCAGGTGGTGGCATGTGTAAAGGAGCAGGCAAAGGTCTTAGCCCTGAGCTCGACCTAAGCCAAGTAGGGCTCCTCACCCAGGTGATAGATGGAAAACTCGTGGTGGAGGAGATTGACTCTTCTGGATGCTCCTCTTCTCCCTCTCCAGCTAAGAACCACCTTTCCCCCAAGCATGCTCTTTGGCTAGATAGTTTGCTTACTTTTGGTTTCTTGTAATTCCATACTTGAAATACTTTTTACTTTTTTGTTTAATACATTCTTCAGAGCTCGGGTTCCTTTCCCTGGGATTCGTGCCGATTACGCTTCAGGATTTACCTTTTTGCTTATACTTTTTCATCTGGGTCCCCTTTTTGGGTTTGTGTCGACTTATATTGCTCGGGCTCCAAGCTTGTATATACAAACAGGCTTATTTCACATTTTGTTTGAACCATTCAACCTTTTAACTTGTGTTACTCATGAAGTTTAGGTGTCATAACTATCTAGGATACTCTTTATGCTTTTCAATTTTCAATTTGTGTTTTTTTCTTTTCACGAAGTTAAAATATTGCGGTTACACCATGTTCCGAGTCATTTTGGATTTTTGGAACCATCTTGGGTTCCACAAACCAGTTTAGGTTTTAAACTTGATTTCTTATTATTCCTTGGTATTTCGTCACCTCGGAATAGTCACAATCAATTCGTTTTAAAATGTTGTTGTTTATTGGTGGCCATCTCGGGCCCAAAATAAGATTTAAACGCTTTCATACTCTTAAGACATTCACCAAGCTTGATACGTCGGAGTTCTTTCTTTTAGTACTTAGTCGTTTCTATTTCGCTTAATAGCGCTTTTAAACCTTGTACATCAGGACCTTATAGGATTCCTCGTATGTCAGAAAATATTCGTATGTTGGGAGTATTCTACTTCCTCAATTGTCGTATTTTAGTCAAACTAAACAACTTTGTACGCCGGGATTGGTACTCTTCCTCGGACGTCGGTGATAATAATAATTAAAAATAACAAATGTAAATAAAATCATTTCATTTATTACTATGAGTTAAACCTCAAATTAGTCCTCCACTTTGCATACGTGAGTCAAATTACTCCTCCACTTTAATTTTTATTCAAAATAATCCTCCACTTTGCAATATGTGAATCAAGTTAGTCCTCTTGACATTCTTTTTTATAACTCTGTTAATTTCTGCTAATGTGGACTGTTTAATACCAACTTAACAAGTGACATGTAACCCTATAAATATATATAACTCATATTAGTCCTCCATTTTACTTGTTTTGAATCAAAATAATCATCCACTCTTATTTACAGAGAACTATTTTGATTCAAAATACGTAAATTGGAGAACTTATAAGAGTTATGAATTTCTAGGATTACATGGTACTTGATAAGTTAGCAATAAACAGTCCATTTCAGCATAAATTAACAGAGTTATAACATAAAAAATAAATTGAGGACCAACTCGATTCACAAAGTGTAAAGTGAAGGACTACTTTGAGCAAAAATTAAAGTGGAGGACTAATTTGATTCACGCATACAAAGTGGAGGACCAATTTGAGGTTTAACTCTATTACTATCTTCTCAAACTCGCATCGTTAAAACCTTCTGGGCAAAACCCTCCTCAGGGCAAAATCCCGAGGTAGGGAAAAGAGCACGAGCTGAGGTATTACAAATAGTTTTTACATATAAAATTTTCTAAAGGTTCGTGGCATTCCACGAACTTGGAATCTCTTTCTCTTCTAAGATTTCGAGTTTATATGCCCTCTTTCCTAGGGATTCCTTAACCTGATATGGCCCTTCCCAATTTGTAGCATGTTTTCCTTCAACAGGGTGCTCCAATGTTAGCCCTTCTTAGGAGAAAGTCACCCTTTTTGAACTTTCTCGGGATCACTCCCTTGTTGTACCTTCTTGCAACTCTTTGCTTTAGGGCTTCTTCTATGATTATGGTCGTGTTCCGATCTTCTTTCAATGTGTCTAGCTCCGCCCTCCGAGCTTCCAAGTTGTTGGCTTCATTGTAACTAATAACTCGGAAGCTAGGTTCCCTGAGCTCCACTAGATCATTGCGTCACTGTCGTAGGAGAGCTTGAACGGGCTTTCTCCTGTGGTCGAGTGTGGCGTCGTACGTTAGGCCCATAGGACGCTCCCAAGCTCCTCTGCCCAGGATCCTTTGGCCTTGTCGAGCCTCTTCTTAAGTCCTCTTAGGATCACTTTGTTAGCTGCCTCTCAGTGCCCATTAGCCTGGGGGTGCTCAACGCTAGTGAACCTTTGCCCAATGTCTCACCCCAGCAAAAAATCACGAAAATTCTTGTCGGAATGCATTCCGTTGTCCGAGATCATAACCTTTGGGACCCCGAAACGAGTTATTATATTTCTCCAAACAAATTTTCGACATTGTGATGCATTTATGGATGCAAGAGGTTTAGCTTCGATCCAATTAGTCAAATAGTCAACAACAACTATTAAATATTTTACCTGTCACGGGTCCGAGTAAGTCTATGCCCCACTTGTCGAAGGGCCAAGCTGCTGAGATTGGAGTCATCTCCTCGGGCGGTGTACTG
Organism: Aeschynomene evenia; assembly: GCA_013621005.1. Classification (NCBI taxonomy): domain Eukaryota; kingdom Viridiplantae; phylum Streptophyta; class Magnoliopsida; order Fabales; family Fabaceae; genus Aeschynomene; species Aeschynomene evenia. The sequence continues at coordinate 99,950 of RYYW01000055.1, read as the reverse complement.
TAGTGGTGAGAATGTTATTGACATTTCATGCACCTTTTGACATACTTCGTTGGGTCCTTCTTGAGCGTGGGCCAGAAGTATCCAACTCGGATCACCTTTAATGCCAGGGGCTGACCTCTGAGGTGATTACCCCAGGCTCCCTGATGGACCTCCTCTAAGACGTACTCATCATTTTCCTTCTCGAGGGGCCCTTCTTTTGTAGAGCTGGTCCACGACCATAGTGTAGTAAGGGACCCTTCTTTTTACTATTGTCACTGCTTTTTCATCGTCTGGTAGGATCCCGAGCTTGAGGTACTGGACAAGCTCGAAAATCCAATTCGGAGGCAATTCTATTGCTGCGACCTCCTGTTGTCCTGCTATGGATGACCTTTCTAGAGTTTGTGCTTGTTTGGATGCCATTTTAGAGTTAAAATAAGATCTTTTTCAATTAAAAAAAATCTTATTGTATTTTTTGACATGTTTGGGTAATATTTTTTAGTAAAAGTAAAATCACTTAAAAAAACAGAAAAATATCTTTTTTCAGAAGTTGTAATTTCCATCTTCTGAAAAAAGATATTTTTTATAACACAGAAAAGATGTTTACGATTAAGTAAAGATCTTTTTATATTACATCCACACATAAATTTATTTTGTATCCAAACGTTAAATTACATCTACTTTTTCGAAAGATCTTATTTAAAAAGATCAATTAAAAAAATATCTTATTCTAGAAGCTCATCCAAACAAGCCCTTTCTTGGATCAAGGTTTTACTTGTCCCCTTAGGGCTAGTGCTCGCGAGCTTTGACAACACATTAGCTCGGGCATTCTCTTCTCGAAGTATATACTTCACCTCGAATTTCTTCAATTCTTTCATAAGCTCGGTTACTATTTGTAGGTACCTTTTTAACTGCACATCTCGAGCTTGGTACTCACCCCCAATCTGAGAGACTACAATTTGGGAGTCGCTGCAGATAGTCAGCTCCTGAGCTCCGACATCTTGTGCTAGCTTCAACCCTGCAATCAATGCTTCACACTCTGCCTAATTGTTGGAAGCCCAGAACTCGAACTGTATCGACATCTCGACTTGGGTTCCTATATTGTTTTCTAGGATGCTACCGGCTTCACTTCCCTTTAGATTAGAGGACCCATCAACAAACAAGGTCCATTGGACCTTTTCCTCTTCTTCGTCCACCATTTCCCTGACGAAGTCAGCCAAGGCTTGTGACTTAATGGCGTTCCAAGGTTTGAATAAGACGTCGAACTAAGAAAGCTCTACGGCCCATGACACCATTCTTCCAGCAAGGTCGGGCTTCTGCAGGATCTGCCTCATAGGGTGGTGTGTTCTTACTACCACTGTATGAGCTTGGAAATACTGCCTTAACCTTCTAGCTGTCAAGATTAAGGCGAATGGCACCTTTTCCAACTGTGAATACTGAGTCTCAGGACCCTGTATTGCTCACGAAGAAGTGGGGGTCGAGCTCATCTACCTCGGGTCGGGTAACATGATCAGTACCCAGGTCCGACTTTTCTGCCCATTCTTATTGGGTTTGTTAACACTTGTTGGACCTCGGTCCAGATCGGTTCCTCTAGGACTCCGGATTCCGACCTTGGACCGCATTGTAGGATCTTTTATCATGAATTGGTCCATTCGTTTGGACTACTAAATTGGGCCTCATTGCGATGAGACTTCCGAATTGAGCCTTCAGCAGACACAGGGTGTGAACAAATATATCAAATTAATTTAATGAATACAAATTTAGCAAATATTGAATATTATTATGTGTAATATGAGACAAATTTAAAATTCTACTTAAAATAAAACAATAAAAAACATTCATTCATTTAATATCATGATTGAAAATTTAATATTTAAAATATATTTAATTTAATAAAAAATAAATCTCATCATATGTTGTATCATGTCATTTAAGTTAAACATTTAATAGATTGACCTAAATGATAAAATAATATCATGCTTACAATCAAATTCAATCATTAACGTGATATTATTTGAATAATAATTAGAGATCAAATTTCACAGTGTGTAATCACTGATTAGTAATGAAATATTTTTCTCACCGTTGTATAGACTATAAGGAAAAATGTTTAATATTTAATATGCACTAAAGTCATTACTTGAATAACTTTAATGATATTATTGATTAAAAATACATTAAATTAAAATTATTATAAATTATAAAATTATTAAGTTATATCCTTATAAGAAAATTATTCAAATGAATGAAATTAATTGTACAAAAAGATTATGATATTAATATATTAAATTCAATTCAAATTTTAATTTATATTCATTTATTTACTTTGTTAATGTTTTGATAAATCTCGTGCACTGCATGTGTAAAAATTAATTTTATGATATATTAATTTTTGTTTTAGTCTAATGATGATTAATATTAATAGTAATGTCATCTTTTTTAATCTTAAGATATTCTTATTGGTTTAAATTTGATACGTTAAATACATTTTTGATTTAGTATATATGTTTTGATATAGAAATTGATATGTGATTTTTTCTTTGATTCTTAAATTTTTGTCTATCCTAATTTTTTTATTATGACATTAAATATTAAAAACATTAAATATAGTTCTCTTGTGCTTTTTTATATGTATTAACATTATTACTTAAATAATTTTAATGATAATCTTTAGGGGTGACAAACATGGAGGGACAGGTCAAACCATTGGGCGGATTGACCCATTTTTCTATTTGTGTTGAAAATATCAAACCCTTCCTATTTTATGCATTTTGATGAGTTATGATTGACCCGTTTTATTTTTTAAATTAGTATAAAATCACTTAAATAACAAAAAATATTCTTTTTGAGTTTATAATGTAGGTGGAAAAAGAAAAAAAGAGAATTAGAGTGATTTGAGTTTATAGTGTAACACCCTAATAATTATCCCAAAAATGCTTAAGTAATTTTAGGTCAGTTATCATTGTGCTACTTCTTGATTTCATAGCTTGACATGACCGATTTAAAATATAATACTTGAAAATACGCAGGAATTTGTTTCGAAAATACATTATGACCAAAATAAGGGTTTCGCGTCATAAATACATAATATAAATGATTAATACATCGATAAATAGTAATATTACATGTCATAAATCCCGCATACACCACATCAACATACAAGACATAAGTAGTATCATAGGTACATATCCATAATAACAAAGTATACATACTGCCAGCTACATGAGTCCGGCTCAAAACATACAATATAAAGCGGATAGTACAATTCAATCATGGTACATAGAAAGATAAAACTGTTGAGCACTCCTAGTGCTCTCCGTTGGGTTCTCCTCCTGGGACTCCAGCATCCTAATCCTCTGGTTCCTCTATGGAAATGGGAAATGGAAGGGGAGAGTAACTGGTAAGTTAACTCAGTAGAGGAGGTCACTTTGAGTTTATTATGAAAATAGGTCTAGCATGCTAAGTATTCATTTCATTTATTAGTTGAAAACGAATATATCCCGAAGCATTACTTAATTCTTTTAAACCATGCATACACATAAATCTCATTGTGTGGTGTACTAGGTGCTCCTAAACATTTCATATAGGGTAAATTACACTCACCTCCCCTGAGGTTCGACGAAATTACACCCGTCTTCTCTCTATTTTCAAAACCTTACACACAAACCCCCTGAACTTATAAAAATTACAGTGACCTCCCCTGACAATGATTAATTATTTGTCAAATTAATAATTCTTATGATATATGAATTATAAATGACTTTTAACAATATTTTTGTAATAATAAACACCTCTATGAAGTCAAAATGATCGAATGTTACATTATGTATATTAAAATTTATTTCTCTTATTTCTTTTCATACTTAGTTTTATTACTCGTTACACGGTCATTTGCTCATTTTAACTTCAAAAGAGTGTATATTATTTATAAATATATCGTTAAAAGTCATGTATCTCTCGTGTAACACCCTACTAGATAGCCCTTAACGCTTAAGTCATTTTAGGCCATTTCATAAGGGTTACCTCCTATTATCATGTTTTATCTTTATATTTAAAATATAATACGCGGAAAATAGGCAGGAGTAGATTTTTTGTAAACATTCGCGGAATAGAGAATAAGGGCCTTGCGCGTAAATACAACGATAATATAAGCGATACAAATATCTACTAAAAATACCTCCTCATATAAATAACTCTCATCAAGTAGCAAACATGAAATAAATACTAGGTCTCACCCCATAAGCCAAAAACTGTGACCTATGAGACTCCACCATAAATACGAGTAAATAAATAGCTGCCGGCTAACAAAGGTCCAGACTCAGAAAACATATTAAATGAATAAACGTTGCGGAAGCATAAAAATCATAACATCTGATAAGGAAATAAAACATGTCTCTGATATCTAAAGAACTATATCGTAAACTATGTCTGCACGGGCTCCTCGTGTGCTCCGACATCCTGCTCTATCTGCTCCTCTGAAAGGTGGGGGAAAACATAGGGTGAGTACATAATGTATCTCAGTAGAGGAAGCCGCCCCCGAGTTTAATTATAAAATAAGTGAAGTATGAATGAGTTCAGTTCAGATATAAGTTAAAAACAATCTTTTCCCGGAACATCTTACCTAAGTGCGTCTTGTTCCTTTTAAATTAACGTACATACATAACATAAATAATCATCAATGTGTGGTGTACTAAGTGCTCGACTATCATATATATAAACATAACAGTAAAATAACATTCTTTGTATGTAACGTATATCTCATATCTTTACTTAAATTATCTTGAGTCTTTTAAGCATACTTAGTATGCTTGTGGATCCGTTTTAATTAAAGCACGCCCTTTTGGTGCCCATGGATCATTTACATTGTTTTGGCCTGACCACCCTCCTGTAACCTCCGCATCGCCAACCCTAGGTATGAGCTCATCCTATACATATGGGTAGAGGGGGTAATTCACCTTCCGCTAATGAGTCGTTACAACCGAGGTTGCCAGCCCCATGTAACGTTCATCACGAACGGAAAGGCTACTCTGTGTGTCTTAACTTTCTTTCACTTTGCACATTAATCTCTTTACATATCATATCACACAATCAATCATCATGTACATCATATAATCATTTCAAAAAACATATAAAGTCACATATAATCTATGGAATATTCACACATATCATTCATACAAGTTGTAGAACACATTAGGGTGCATAAAGGGTCAAAACAGTTCATTTTCGCTCAAACAGCAGTGCTGTAATCGATTACCACGGGTAGGACCCGTGTAATCGATTAACAAAGAGCACGCATTTTCTGACGATTGGAAATTCACTTGCTGTAATCAATTACGAACTCGTGGTAATCGATTACAACATCGTAAAACACGATTCTAGAGTTCCAAAACACGATTTTTCATAGCCAATGGTCAAAATAATAACCTAGAATCGTTCCAATCATTAGAAAACATAGCCATACGAAAACCATTCATAAAAATACAATTTAAACACTTTTTAGTCGGTGAAAACACTTTTAATTTTAAAGCCAATCGGTACAATTTGCCCCTTTCATGAACCCTAATGGGAAAAACAACAAGAACATCAATTTCATCAAATATCATTATCATCATGTGTGAAATTCAACATTTAGAATGTCTAAACCCCTACCTCTTGTAGACTTCCTATGTAATGCGTAGAGACACCCTTTCCCGACGTAGAACACGTTCTCACTTTCTCTCACTAGCCCCACGAACGGTAGGAATACAAAGATGGCTCCTTTTCAAGAATTGCAATCGGTAGAAGAGTTCTATTTGATGAGAGGATTAAGAATATGTAATTTGTTTTGTGATCAGGTAAGGTTTGATATGAGTTGGGTGTTGTGGAATGGCTATGGCTTTGAGTTCTTGAGAGAGAGAGGAAGAACAATGGAGGCACAAGGATTAGAGAGAGTGTTTGGAGTGTTTCTGAAGTGAGGATTATGGTTTCTGATGTGGTGGCTCGGTTATATATGATTTAGAGTCATCGTGGGGCCCGAACATCACTTAAAACGTACTAAAAACGCACTATGCGCACGTCGTAATCGATTACCACGAAATGGTAATCAATTACGGTAATCGATTACAGACAGGATGTAATCGATTACGGTAGTCGATTACAGACAGGATGTAATAGATTACCGACAGCAAAAATGCCCATATATGAAGACCAAAGGGCTGTAATCGATTACCATCCCGTGGTAATCGATTACAAGGCTACCAAATAGCCTCAAAGCACCTGAAAAACGTCCAAACTCGTGCTATAAACATCCATACATCATTCCTTACATCATGCATCATCTAAACATCAATTAAAACATATATATGCACCTAAATCACCCAACATAAAATGAATACACATGAACATACACTTAGATCACATAACACATATACATACACTTAGATTACATAACACATAGTAAACATATATATATATATATATATCACCTAACACGTAATGATTATTAGAATAAACTTATCCACCCAAACCTAATTAAATCCTAACCAAGGTCAATTACCCTTAATCTCACTTAATTAGGACTTAATGAAAGTCGGGGTGTTACATCTCGTATATCATAAGAACTACTAGTTTTACTAACAATTAATCATTGTCAGGGGAGGTCAGTGTAAATTTTATAAGTTCAAGGGGGTATGTGTGTAAGGTTTTGAAAATAGAGGGAAGATGGGTGTAATTTCACCAAACCTCAGGGGAGGTGAGTGTAATTTACTCTTTCATATATCATACATAAGTTGTCTCAAGGTAACTAATTTAATACTCATAACTCGACTAGCTTTACTCGCTTGGTCGGCTCTTGACTGGCTTGACTCGCCTAGTCATAGCTAGCTTAACTCACTAGCATCTCTTTCTTCTAGCTTATCTCTCTAGTAAACTTCTCATCTAGCTTATCTCGCTAGTAAACTTCTCATCTATGGACATTGTGTGCTTTTCTTGCCTCACCATGACCTGAGAGACTTATCTCACCTCTTTACAAAACTCAAACATTGCCACAACGTCATCAAATCATATAGCATCAAAATTCATCATCACATATCATTGCATCTCTAGAAATCAGCATTTATATTAACTCATCAATGTCAATTCAGTGACAATACATTCACATAATCAACATAAAGCTCATTCTCCTTAACTCAAAATTTCATAAGCATATAGTCATTCATAAGGCATTCAATCATCACAAAATTCTCTATCATACACTTACAATTGCATATCAACAGAGCTAATTTCATCATTATCTCAGTATAACAACATTTCATCAAAATCAAGCGTAAATTTGTCAAAAATCATTAAAATCTGGAAATTCTGTGAACTAGCCGCTAGCGGCCGTCCACGGTGGCTTACGCGTTAGCGCGTGCCGTAATGGCCGCTAGCCCGTTTGCTCATGAGCGCGCTAGCGCACATCGTCTCAGCTGTTAGCGCGTTGCAGGGTGCTAACGTGTGTCTTCACACACGCTAGCGACCAGGTTGTCCCCTGTAGCAAAACTCCGCAACCAGAACAACATTTATATCATACAAATATGCATTTTAACATGATTTCACAGCATGATACACATATATACACGTAAATAAAACTTAAAATGCTCCCCTACCTCTTGTAGACCTCCAAAACAAGCTTAGATCCTTTCTTTCTTTTACTAACTCTACCCACAAAGAGCTCCAAGAAAATGGGATGATGATGAATGTGAGTGTATGGAGAATCCAATCGGTTCAAAATAAGGAGGATAAGGAGGAGGTTTAAAATATGTGGTTTGTTTCCGGATTTGATGAGAGCTTGAGGTTGATCTTGTGAGTCAAAGTGTGTGTGTGTATGTGAGTTCGAGAGAGTTTAGGTGAGTTGAGAGAGAGGGAGAGAGTGTTCTAACCAATAATGAGGGGGAAAGGGTTTATGAAGGGTGAAGTGTTGGCAGAGGCTCATGTGCAATCATCAAAAGTTGAGGGATCATGGACCAAAATGCAAAAATGCAGAAAATATGGTGCTGATACGGGGTGCTCGCTAGCGCGCACCACTGAGGCCGCTAGCACGCTACCCCTCGCTAGCGAGCGATGAATTCTCGCTAGTGATCTGCGCTTGGGCAGAATTGCAGAATCTGCAATTTCGCCCGAATGTCCCTCCGAAATGCAATCCTATGTACTCCTACGCCCCCAAGACAGTTGCAATCAATTCATACACATCGATACCGGTCCAGTACACCTCTTGCATTAAATTTCCAACTATGAATTACTTGACTTTACATACTCATGCACCCAATACACATAACATGTATAGGCATACAACTAAATCATGACATTTATGACTTTTCTCACCATACTATGCATGTCAAATCTTCACGTACGTATTCCTCAGAATACAGAACATCTGATCTAATTAACATGTACTCAGCCACATACATATACAATAATGCTTGTTGATATCGTGGTTTTTGCCAATATTTTATGCCCTTAATTTGAATGAGTGTATGCATTTCTCTACTCAATTTTAGCCTTTTATTGTATTTAATACAATTTGGATTTATTTGGAACTTAATGGAAATAAAGGCTAAATTAATATGTTTTATGATGTTTTTGCAATTCAATGATGACCTTTGCACTTGATCTTTGGTATTTGATGCTTTTAGTGCAGGTCATAGGAATTATTGGAGCAATAGACATAAGGAACTGAGTAAGAAGCGGAGCAGTGAAGTCCAGGTCAGGATCGAGCGCCCCAGCGCCCACACAGCGCTCCAGCGCCCGAGCTCCATCAGAGCCAAGGTCGTGCACAGCACCAGCGCCCTGGCACGATATCAGCGCCCTAGCGCGCCCGCCGCAATTCTGTTATAGCAGGGACCAATCTGCAAAACCGAGTTGGGGGCCCAAATGATAGGGTTCTGAGGCTGTTTCCTCTATTTAAAGCAGTGCCTAGACATCCAGAAACACACCTCTTCAGCCTCCACTTCTCTACATTTCTATTTCCTAGTTTTATCACTTTCCAACCCCTAGACTTTTAGTTAGAGTTTCTTTCTCCATTAGGATTCCATTGTTCTTTTCCTAATTGTTCTCTAGCTTTCTTCATTGTTTACTTTCAACGTTATTCGTCAAGTCTTTTGGGTTTTGTAAGTTACTTTCATAATTAATCCAGTTATTCGTTCTTCATTTACTTTCCAAGTGCATTTACTTTCCATTAATCTTTATTTTCTTTGTCGTTATCTTTATTGTTCAAGTCACGTTATTTTCTTCCATTCCAAATTTATTTTAATCCAATTTAATTTATGCCCTTATTTTCTCCATGAGTAACTAAGCTCTTGGTGGGTTATGAGGGTGTGAACATCATTGGAGTAAATTGAGGCTTTGCACTTCACATTGCATAAGTTTTCGTTGTCATTCCTAACATATAATTTAAGATCTTAAATTGTGTGTGTTTACCTTTGTCTTGGCTTACTCGATTGAGTTAGGCTAATTCATTTGGCATGTGTTCATGTGTTGGTTGATCAATTAATGCATGACATAATAGGAATTGGCATATGATTAATTAATTGGCTGATTAGTCTCTTTAATTAGATTAATGTGATTGGCTTTAAAGATTGTTGAAAACGAAACTAAAGGTGAGATCTCACTGATTAATCTTATTCTAGGCAATCAATCATTAGAATCACAACAATAGGGTTAGATCTAACTCTAGCGTAATTAATCAACTCATGCATTCTTTTGTAGCCAATGATAAACGCCCTAATGAATGTTCTACCTCATAAACCACTATTTTTATCATTCCATTTTAATTAAATTAATTTCACATTCTTGCAAACAGAAACCCCCAAATTGTGACAACCATCATACGACTAGTCTCGTGTATTGCTTCCTTAGCCATTCCTTGTGAGAGACGACCCTGGTTTCCACTAACTACATTAGAGGAACTTGGTTTTAAAAATAAATAAATTTATGGGAGTTGCGACACTCACCATCACTTGTCGTACATCAGAAATACGTCCATCAAACATCCAATGTGTGCTATACATGACATGAGATGTGTGTTATACGTACATGTGTTATACAAATAGCACACATCTCATATCATGTATAGCACACGTTGGATGATGGACGTATATCTGATGTACGAAGAACATTATTGCATACATATACGCTTGCATAAACATACACATATACATACTTACGTATCACATAAGGGCTCATTTTGAGTTCTAATTAATGCTATTTATCATATTTTCTCTTGATTAGAATTTGTTTCGTACCTTTGACTGAGGTATGAACTGTCGCCGGAATCTGACTCCTCGCACAGCTACTCTCCAAGGCGCTGGGGGTGTTTTCCCTGAAAGGACTCCGAAGCTTAAGTCAGTGTCAGTGTAAGTGTGAGAACTCAACTGAAAGCGTACCTGATACTGTGATGGGACACCCTATTTATAGAGGGGGACTGGAGCCACTTCCGTGCCACTCGCGCCGCACGACTCGGGATAACGACCTTCGCGCATTCTGCGGCGTACAGAGCCGCCCCGCGTAGTGTCGATCGTGGCTCCGGTTTTCTTGGCGTCGCTATCCGCTCGCTTCTAGTTGCCGCGCTAATCGGGGGCCTGATCTTATCCGACCTCGGGTCAGGTCATGGGCCGGTTCCCGGGTCCTGCTCCGGATCCATATCCTTTGGGCCTCGGACGGTTATTGGGCCTTGAAGGTTTAATGGGCCTCGATCTAGACTCGTCTGTCGTGGGGTCCGAGGTCCAACTTTGGGCCTTATTTAGGTTCACTCTCTTGGGCCCTTTTTGGGCTAATAATTGGAATATCAAACTGGGCTGCCAGATTGGGCCACAATCTGAGGTGTGAACATTGCCCCCAGCCCGGAGCTCGGGCGGAGCCTGATAGGATGCGAAATTTTGTGCATTCTTTATCCTTATATGTGCATCTTGTGTTCCTTAGTAGTCTTATTAGCATTTGTTTTGGCCTTGTTTGTGATTCATGTGGTGTTTTGGTGGTTGAAGTAAAAATCAGAGTTTTAAAGCGGATTCTAAGGTAGTACTTGGTCTTGTTATCTTTTAATGCACTCTTGGTTAGTGTTTTTGGATTTCAGGAACCTAGGTCGGGTCTACTTTGAGTCTCAGGAGCAGCAGGAGCAAAGGAGCGAAGGAGCGGATGCACGGATGAGCCGGAGAAACTGCGCAAGATTTTCTGTCCAGGAACTGGTCGCCAGCGACCAAGCAACCAGACATTCTGGTCGCTGGCGACCAATGCTCGAAGGAGACAGAATTATGGGCCTCTCTGTTTGTGGTCGCTGGCGATCCAGCGACCAGTCATTCTGGTCGCCAGCGACCACTGTGCGGCTGACAACTTTTAATATTTTGTAATTTTTGCTTTTTGGTCCCTATCTTTAATTTCTTAATTTGGGACTTTTAATGTAAGGAGGGGGCACTTTTAGAATATTCATTCATTCACCATTAGGACTTTTAATGTAAGGAGGGGGCACTTTTAGAATATTCATTCATTCACCATTGGCTCCCTAAGTTCAATGGACTTGCCGGAGAGGACCCCAACCAACATCTCAAGGAGTTTCACATAGTGTGCGCCACCCTTCGTCCTCAAGGGGTGGATGAAGATTTGGTGAAGCTCCGCGCCTTTCCTTTCTCATTAGAGGGGTCCGCCAAGCAATGGTTACTTAACCTTCCAAATGGAGCGGTCAATTCATGGCTCACAATGAAGCGGGTGTTCTTGGAGAAATATTTTCCCGCCTCAAGAACAAGCTCCATCCGGAAGGAGATTTGTGGGATCCGGCAAAGACAAGGAGAGACCTTGTATGAGTATTGGGAGCGGTTTAACAAGTTGTTAGCAAGTTGCCCGTTCCATCAAATTCAAGAGAACCATCTCATACAATATTTCTACGAAGGTCTCACTCCGGCGGATAGGGGCACCATCGATTCTTCTAGTGGAGGTGCCCTCATGAACAAAACTCCAACTCAAGCAAGGGAGTTAATTGAGACCATCGCCTCGAAATCCACGCCACTCTGTCTCTGACACCTGTCTTTTCACGTCCCATCGTGCCGCTCGATGCGTGACACGTGTCGGCTGGAGACGAAGCGTTTCCGAGATGAGTTTTGCGTCTTCCAAAACTGCCCCTGCTTTTGCACGCGAAATGTCGAAAATGCCCCTGCTCGGGATGTGAAATGACGCTTTTGCCCCTGCCTTTTCGGCGATATAAATCCCGCCTAGGGGGTCACTGTGCTCCTTCCTCATTTCAGCTTCCACTCTCTTGATTCTCTTCTTCTTCTCTCCTACAACTGCGATTTTCTCCTACTCCCTTCACCGCACGCCGTCCCTTGCCGGGAACTACGCCGTCGTGAGAGACTTCAGAGCTCGCCATTTTCTTCCTCCACCATCATTGGTCGTTTAATATTCTTCGAACTAAGTAAGTTTCCCTCTTTCATTTACTGACTCTTGGCATTTTTATTGGTCCTTGGTACTTTCTTGGAGCTTTCTTGATCATGGCGTATGGCGTTCGTTCGCCTCCTTCCTTGCTTTACATTGTTTCTGAGTGACCCCATTTTCTGGGTTTTAAGTCTCTTTTTGGCCTTTTCTTGCCCCATGGTTTTGTTTACAAGTTGCGATAGAGTGTTTTCGCCCTTATTTTCTCCACGTTTCCTTGCTGAAATGTCTGGATGTGCGACCTCGGTCCTCGTATCTGACCTCGAATACCCCTCTCCAGGGCTCCGTCCAAGGTCAAACCTAGAGTCGGGCCTGTGACCTCGGATGCCCCTTTACAGGACTCCGTCCTGGGTCCAACCTAAGGGTTTCCTTTATTTTCGCCTTTTCTTTGTTCGGAGCGGTGACGTCGGAGCTCGGCTTCCCTTAACCGGGATCCGATTTGCCCCCTTTTTCCTTTCATTGGAAACCATTTAAAACGTCAAACCCCGATTTCCGAGAACAGTTTCTAAACTGTTTTAAATGGTTTCCTTTGTAGGTAATGGGTAAACGTCCGAAGCTGGAACTCCAACGCCCCCTTCTGCTAAACGACGAATACGACTGGGCCGGGGAGGAGGCTCTCGGGATCGTCTCCGTGGTTGATGAGACTTACGCCTCAGCCGTCCAGTCTCAAGACCGATTCTTTGTCGAGGGAGCTCAGGAACAGTACTTGATTGAAGCCCCCTTCGCTGATGAGAGGGTCCCTTTTAACAATGGGCAAGAGCCCAGGGACTTCTTCTATATATACGACATCCTGCTTACTCGGATCGGGATTCGCATCCCGTTCTCCGATTTCCAGATGCGGATTCTCAAAACCTCGGGAGTTGCTCCCTCTCAGCTTCATCCCAACTCTTGGGCCATGGTCTGAGGCTACGAGAGGGTATGCGACCATCTTGGGATCCCTCCTCTCATCAAGACCTTCTACTACCTCTTCAAATCCACTCTTCCTCATGGATGTGAAGGATGGGTTTCTTTCCGAGCCCGTGCTGGCAGGAAAGTTTTCACCCTCTTTGAAGATTCAGTCCATAACTTCAAGGAGGTGTGCTTCCGGGTTTCTTCCGCGGAGAACACCTACCCCTTCAGGCTGATGAAGAAGGGTACCCCCCGATTTCCTCTGTATTGGCATCGTGACCTCTACACGGTTGTCCTCAAAGACGATGACCTAACCCCAGCTGAGTTTGGCCTCGCCCGACTCTTCCTCGATTGCCACCGGGACAAAAATCTTGTCCTTAAAAAGCTTATTAGGGGTAGCCCGTCCGACTTCTCAAAGGAGATCGGTAACCCTCCTTCCTCATACTCGCTTTATTTATTTTCGCTAGCTTTCGTGCTTATTTTGATGTTTCTTTCTTTTTCAGGCACCATGTCGGGCGCTGCCAATCTCGACGCCATTCGAGCCCTCTGTTTGTCTCAAAAGAAGAAGAAGACAACTGCGAGTGGGTCGGGCACAAAGGCCTCCTCCTCTGTTGCCACCTCGGCTACCCCTGCCCCGGGCCCGTTGTGTTGGCTACCGCTGCTCCTTCCTCTGGTGGCAAACGCACGGCGCTCGATGAGGGTACCGGTCTTGGCGTCTCGGGGCCCTCGGAGCCTCGGAAGAAGAGGAAGCATGACCAAGGAAGCTCTTCCGTCCCCTCCCCATTTGACAAAGATTACAACTTCCCGGAAATGATAGACCGGGAGATCTACAATCCGGCCGCCGCGGCTAAGCTGGCGGGGGGCGGAAGACATCCGTACCTTCCTTCGGTGGAGCGAGAGGGCGCTGGTGAAGATTGTTTCCTTCCTTCGCCACCTGGAGCCCCTATCCGTCCTAGGTCAAGGCGTTCAGGAGGAACTGGATGCCCTTCGTGAGGCTCAGGATGCTAGCAACAGAAAGGTGGAGGCCCTCGAAGCTCGCCTCAAGGAGGCAGAGGAAAAGCTGAAGGCCTCCGAGGAGGAGCTCTCCTTTACTCATGGCGAGCTGAACGCTTCGGAGGAGCCTGGTCTCCGAGCTGAATGAAAGGAAGGGGAGGATTGACGAGCTAACCGGCGAGCTTGACGACCTCCGCCTTTCATCAACTCAGAAGGTCTCCAAACTCGAGAGTGAGGTGGAGGGGTTGCAGGCTACCTTGGTGGACTCCACTTTGGCTGTGGCGGAGTTTATCAAGGATCAAGTCCGGATCATCGCTCCCGACCTCGATCTTGGACAGGTTGGTATGTACACCAAGATAGTGGATGGGAAGCTGGTCGTCGTTGATCCGAACTCCCCAGAGGAAGCGCAACCAATCCCCCCGGCTAACTCGGACGTCGTCCTTTTGGATGTTGCTCCTGAGACCAACACTTCCGACACCGAAGCTGCAGATGTCCCGGATTCTATCGAGAATGCTCCTGATACTTGATTTTTATTTTTATAAATGACAAGCTTATTTAGCCTTTACATCTTATTACTTTATCCGGGTTCCCCTTCGTGGGTTCGTGCCGGTTTTGCTTTGTACATTTTCCGGGTTCCCCTTCTCGGGGTTCGTGCCGGTTTGTAATACTTTTGCCTTAATATGTGTAAAACTTTAATTCACAACATGGCTTTACTTATTCGTGCGTTTAGCTTTATTTAACTTAGCCTTACACTAGTAATCACCTCTTTTTAATATCGGTAACCGGCTCGGGTCGCTCAATTATTAATCATCTTGGGTTCTGACCGCCTCAGGGTCTTTACCAACTTGGATTTTAATTTTAATCAATTTTTAACCAACTCGGGTTTTTGACCATCTCGAGGTCTTAACCATCTTGGGTTTTTCTTTTGATCAATTTTTAACCAACTCGGGTTTTTGACCATCTCGGGGTCTTAACCATCTTGGGTTTTTCTTTTAATCAATTATTAACCAGCTCGGGTTTTTGACCATCTCGGGGTCTTAACCAACTTGGGTTTTTACTTTAATTATAACCAGCTCGGGTTTTTGACCATCTCGGGGTCTTAACCATCTTGGGTTTTTACTTTAATTATAACCAGCTCGGGTTTTTTACCATCTCGGGGTCTTAACCATCTTGGGTTTTTAATTTAATCGTCGGGCTAATACCTCGAACTTTCAGATAAAACAACAAAGTAAATATCAAAAAGAATACTTTATTAATGTCTTCTCAAGCTCGCCTCGTTAAAACCTCCCGGGCAAAACCCCTTTTAGGGCAAAATCCCGTGGTAGGAAAGAGTACGAACTGAGGTATCAAAAATTACATAGAGAAAATTAAACATAAAACTTCCTGAGGTTCGTGGCATTCCACGACCTCGGAATCTCCTTTACCTCTAGGGTTTCTAGCTTGTAGGCACCTTTTCCTAGGGACTCTTTCACTCTATATGGCCCTTCCCAATTGGCGGCCAGCTTCCCTTCTCCTGGGTTTGGGGCTCCGATGTTAGCTCTTCGCAGGACAAAGTCGCCCTTCTTGAACCTTCTAGGGATAACTCCCTGGTTGTATCTTCTTGCCACCCTTTGTTTGAGGGCTTCTTCTCGGATCTTGGCTGTGTCCCTATCTTCTTCGACTGTGTCGAGCTCCACCTTTCTTGCCTCCGAGTTGTGCGCTTCCGAGTAGCTGATAACTCGGAAACTTGGCTCGCCGAGCTCGACTGGGATCATAGCATCACTACCATAGAAGAGTTTGAAAGGACTTTCTCCCGTAGTGGAGTGCGGCGTCGTTCTATAGGCCCATAGGACACTCTCGAGCTCTTCTGCCCAGGATCCTTTTGCCTCATCGAGCCTTTTCTTTAGCCCCCTTAGGATCACCTTGTTAGCGGCTTCGCACTGCCCATTAGCTTGGGGGTGCTCCACGCTAGTGAACCTTTGCTCGATATTCCATCCCTGTAGGAAGTCTCAGAACTTCTTGTCAGTGAACTGTGTTCCGTTGTCCGAGATTATAACCTTTGGGACCCCGAAGCGAGTTATGATGTTCCTCCAAACGAACTTCCGACATTGAGCCGCCGTTATTGCGCCAAGAGGTTCTGCCTCAATCTACTTGGTGAAGTAATCAATAGCTACTACCAAATACTTCAGCAAGCCTGGGGCCGTTGGGAAAGGTCCGAGCAGGTCGATGCCCCATTTGTCGAAGGGCCAAGAGGCCGAGTTCGGAGTCATTTCTTCAGGAGGTGCACTATAGTGATGCGCATGCTCCTGCACTTTATGCATTTCTTTACGTATTCCGCCGCGACCTTCTTGAGTGTGGGCCAGAAGTATCCTGCTCGGATTACTTTTAACGCTAAGGGCTGGCCTCCAAGATGGTTGCCCCCGGCCCCTTCATGAACTTCTTCTAGGACATAAGCGGCTTGCTCTTTCTCCAGACACTTCAGCAATGGTTGGCTAAATCCCCTTTTGTAAAGCTGGCCCTGGACTATAGAGTGGTACGGGGCCCTTCTTCTAACCACCGTTGCGGCCTTTTCGTCGTCCGGCAAGATCCCGAGCCTGAGATATTGAACCAGCTCGGTTATCCAGCTCGGAGACGTTGTTATGGCTACGACCTCCAACTGTTCTTCTACTATTGATGGCCTTTCCAGGGTTTCTTGGATCAAGGTTTTGCTTGTCCCTATTGGCCTTGTGCTTGTGAGCTTGGATAAAACATCAGCTCAGGCATTCTCTTCCCGAGGTATATAATTCACCTCGGCTTTTTGCAGTGGTCTCAGTAACTCAGTCACCTTCTGCAGGTATTTTTTTAGCTGCTCATCTCGGGCCTGGTACTCGCCCCCGATCTGAGAAATCACAATCTGCGAGTCGCTGCAGATAGTGAGCTCTTGTGCTCCGAGATCATTCGCTAACTTCAATCCGGCAATCAAGGCTTCATACTCCGCCTGATTGTTGGAAGCTCGGAACTCGAACTTTACCGACATCTAGACTTGGATTCCTAGATTATTTTCTAGGATGATGCCAGCTCCACTGCCCTTTAGATTAGATGATCCGTCAACAAATAAGGTCCACTGGACCTCTTCTTCTTCTTCATCCACCATTTCTCTCACAAAATCCGCTAAGGCTTGCGATTTTACGGCATTCCGAGGTTCGAATATCAGGTCGAACTCGGAAAGCTCTACCGCCCACGACACCATTCGTCCTGCTAGGTCGGGCTTCTGTAGAATTTGCCTCATAGGGTGATTTGTTCTTACTACCACCGTATGGGTCTGGAAGTACTGCCTCAGCCTTCTCGCGGTTGTGATCAACGCGAATGCAACCTTTTCTAACTTCGGATATCGGATCTCGGGGCCATGCAGGGCCTTACTCACGAAGTAGATAGGTTTTTGCATCCTGTCTTCTTCTCTTACCAGCGCTGCTCCTACCGCCAGCTCTCCTACCGAGAGGTAGAGATATAGCACCTCCTCGACCTCTGGTTTAGATAAGATTGGGGGAGCCATTAAGTATAGCTTGAAGCCTTGAAAAGCTTCTTCACAGTCCGGAGTCCAGCTAAAATTTGTCTTCTTTTTCAGCAGCTCGAAAAGTGGTAGAGATTTCCGAGCTGATAACGGGAGGAATCTTGACAACGAAGCTAAACGACCTGTCAATCTCTGGACTTCTTTTACGGAAGTCGGGCTCTTCATATCCAGAATGGCTTTGCACTTTTCTGGGTTTGCTTCGATACCTCTTTGGGTCAACATGAAGCCTAGGAACTTCCCGGCCTCAACAGCGAAGGCGCACTTTAGAGGGTTTAACCTCATTTCGTGGCTTCTTAGCTTTCCGAATACGATTTCCAGATCGGAGATCGTATCCTCTTCCTTTCTTGACTTCACCAGCATGTCATCTATATAAACTTCCATCCTGGTACCGATCTCCGACTTGAAGACTCTATTCATGAGCCGCTAGTAAGTGGACCCGGCATTCTTCAAACCAAAAGGCATAACTTTGTAGCAATAGTTTGCCCTAGGTGTGATGAATGTCGTTTTCTCTTCGTCATCGGGATTCATAGGGATCTTGTTGTACCCTGAGTAAGCGTCCATGAAGGACAAGAATCGGAATCCTGATGCGGCATCAACCAAGCTATCAATGCTTGGAAGCGGGAATGGGTCCTTGGGACAAGCTTTGTTCAAGTTGGAGTAGTCTACACACATCCTTAGCTTCCCATTCGTTTTTGGTACCATCACGACGTTAGACAGCCACGTCGGGTACTGGACCTCCCTGATGAAGCCGGCCTTCAGCAGTGCGTCGACTTGCTCAATTACCGCTTGGGCCTTCTCTTCCGACATTCTCCCCTTCTTCTGTTGTACCGGCTTAGTTCCCGGGTACACGGACAAATGATGACTCATGACCTCGGACTTGATCCCGGGCATGTCCTTTGCTTCCTAGGCGAAGAGGTCAGCGTTTTTCTTGAGAAATTGGATCAGCGCCCCTTTACCTATAGGACTTAGGTTAGCACTGATCCGAGTAATCTTCTCGGGGCTCTCCCCGATCTGCACTTCCTCCAGTTGGCCCTCTGGCTCTGGCCAAACTAGGTTCCGAGATCTCACGTCGAGCTCAACATTGTTAACCTCGATTCTCGGTCTTTTTTCTTCTTTTTCTATTTTTTCTTTTTCTTTTTCTTTTTTTACTCCATCCTCACCATTGGTCCTCTCACTGACCTTCAGGCTATTGATGTAGCACTTCCGAGCTGTCACCTGACACCCTTTCACTATGATGACCTTACCATCTTCTGTAGGGAACTTCATGACCAGATGGGGGACCGACACCACTGTTCCGAGCTTACACATCGTGGGTCTACCCATGATCATATTATAGGCAGAGTTGATCCTCGCCACTATGAAATCTACTTCCACAGTCTTCATTAGTGGCTTGGTGCCCAAAGTGAGGTACAGGGTGATGTAACCGTCCGGCTTGATGACATCATACCCTGAAAACCCTACAAGGTCTTCATCGTAGGCCTTTAGGTCGGAGTCCTTTAGGCCCATCTCGTCAAAGGCTTTTCTCGTTAACAACTCGGCGGAGCTCCCCGTGTCGATTAAAACCCTTCTGATTTCCATGTTACGGGCTATTACTGACACCACCAAGGGATCCGCGTAGTCGGCAGTCACTCCGGGATTGTCGAGGTCGGAGAAGGTAATTGGCACCGGGGCTTTCTTCTGCGCCTTCGATGCCAATTCCTTCTTATCCACGCTCATTATTTCTTTGAGCGCCCTCTTTCTTGCTGCCACGCTTGCTCCACCACCCGCAAAACCTCCCGCGATGGTGTGAGTTGTCTTCACCACCTCGGAGCTGTTTTCGGGCTCCACTTCGTCTTCCGGCTTATTTCTTTTGCTTCTTGGGTTGCGCCCCTCATCTTCAGGGATTCTCTCCCTCTTCCTCTTCGGGTCCCTCTGCTCAGCCACGTACCTTGCGAGCTTACCGGCTCAGATTAATTCTTCAATTGCATCTCGGAGGTCGTAACAATCCTCCGTCAGATGCCCATGTTGTTCATGGTAGCTGCAATACAGACCTCGGTTTGTATTCGCCCTTGTTCTTACCGGCCTGGGCCTGGGCAATCGTTCAGTCTGTTGTATCTCCTTGTACACCTCACTTATCGATCGTGATAAAGGGGTGTAGTTGGAGAACTTTCCTCTCGTAGGGGCCCGGTCATGCTTCTCCGACCTCTGCCTTTCCTCCCTAGGCTTCTGAGGTCGGGACTTCTCCGTTCTTCTTTCCTCGGTCTTATCTTCCGCTGACTCTCTTTCCATTTTTGCCATCATGGCCTCCTCCGCCCTGATGAACTCGGCCGCTCTGTCCTGGATTTCCTCCATGGTTGTTGGCTCCGACCTGGAGAGGAACTCGGCAAATGGGGACCAGCGGAGTCCATTAATCAAGAGAGTAATTGCATTGGAGACATGCAAATCCCTTACTAGGAGTTCCCGAGACCGACGTTGCTCATCGGATCTCGGCCGCTCCTGCTTCTTCTCCCGAGAATGCTCATTCCGACCATTTTTAGCAGGGTCTTTTTGCTCCAGCTCAAGCCTTCGGAGGTGCTGGGCTAGGTCCTTGACCTTTTCTCGCTCGTGTAGGAGCTTCTCTTCCACCTTCTGGTTTCGGCGCTCCTCCCTCCGGAGTTGATCCTCCAAAGGAAGTCGCTTCACCATTTCTTGCTCCAACACTCGGAGCCTCTCCTGCTGATCCCGGATGAGCTGCATTGTTTGGCGCACATTGATATAGCAATAATTGTATTGATTATTTCCCTCTTGTATGCATGTAATTTGACCACTTTTGAGATGAATGAGCTACTTTTGCATCATATTAGGCATTTCGTGCTTTGTGACACTATTCTGTAATTTGCCTATAACTTGAGTTCTAGAAATTGTAATTTTGTGTTCTTTGTCTTGTTGGAAAGCTTAGACACAGGTCTACAAAGTTGATGAAGAACTCGAAAGCTGATTCAGGCCATAAGGATTCCAAATTGGAGCTTCAAGTTGAGTCAATCTTGCTGCAGCATTCTGGACAGCAATCCTGGACAGCAAGTGTTGCAGAAGCCATAGTTGGAGCTACAGATGTTGAAATCACTCCATTTTAGTTGCATTGGAAAGCTAAGGCACAAGGCTTCATTTCATCTTCAGAGCTCGGAAGCAATTGAAGTCTCTAATAAGCTCAAAAGTTGACTCAAAGTTGCTGCAGCGAATGTGACAGCAATCTGGAGCAGCAGTCAGTATTTTGCTTATATCTGGAGCTATACTTACTGGAATTGGAGGATCTTGGTGGCTATGGAAAGCTAAAACATAGAGCTACAACTTTTCTTCAGGGCTTGAGGGCAGAATCATCCATTATAGGCTTCAGATATTGGCTGCAATATTTCGGGCAGAAGCTTAGCCTTGCTGTGTTGCCTTAAGTGTCATAATTTTGTGCATTGTCCATTGTACCCTTGCCTTATGTGTTGTAATTGTTTAGTGTATGGGCTTTTTAGACATTTCCACCTTCTTTTATGTCTATTTAAGTCCTACATCAGACTTGGAGGGAACACTTTACATTCATTTTTTTACAATTCAAGTTTTAGAATTACATTTTTTTCTCTCTAGTTTCTCTCATTTTCGTTTTTCTCTCTTCTCCCATTTTCTTCTTGCTGATTTCTCCATGATCATGGAGAACTAAGCTCATAGCTAGCTTGAGGATGGAGGATTGTAAAATATATTGAGATTAGCTATGTGATTGAGGTATTCTTGCATTTCTTTCATGATTCATTCAAGAATTTCGAATTCTCTCTTCTCACCTCTTCTTGATTTATGATTCAAGAATTATGAAGATTTTCTAATTCTTGAATTATGAATCCAATTGATTAATAATTCTAGAGATTTCTGAGTTATTGATCAATAAACTTAAGTTGAGAGAACATCTAGATTTAGAGATTTCTGATCTAGAGAATTGAATTGTTGAGCTTCAATCTTGATACCTTGAGTTAGGTTTTGAGATTTCAAATTTAATTCAAGTGTGTTAAGATGAATGTTTGAAGATTTTCATAAGACTTGCTCTAAATTCAGATTTGAATTTGGATTTGAAATTCAATTTAATCTTGAAAGGATCATGAGAGGATAATGAATCAATGATATATGCTTTACAATTCGAATTCCTTGAGCTAGTGTCTTCTACCTATTTGATTAAAATCCTGTTTGAATTTTCTCATTTCTGAAATTCTATGCTAAAATCCTCAAACCTAACCTTGCATAATCACCTTTCATTTCTTGAGTTCCTTGGGAAAACGACCTAGGTATTCCACTTGTCTACAAGTTATCTAGTTTTTAATTTGATTCAATTCGGCAATTGATCACACATCGGGATCGGCTGAGGGCTCGACTTCATTGTTTCCAGCAACCATACTGGGCTACTGTTCAGCTTCAGCTCCCCCTGCTCCTCCGAGGTTCAGCTCATTCTGATTCGGGGGGGGGCTGAGGTTGCGATTAGTCGGTCTCGTGGACCGTTTCACAGTGCCCGTCTTGCGTTCCTTCCATCTGGTATCCTGGTTCTCTTGGGTGGACGGGGCGGGCGGTAGACTTTGTTCTAGCCAGTTTCTCGTGTTCGCTTCGGTCCCTTAGAAGGTAAACCGACCTCGAAAAGGTGCTGTGGTGGGTCCCCGGCAACGGCGCCAATGTTCCGTACCTTTGACTGAGGTATGAACTGTCGCCGGAATCTGACTCCTCGCACAGCTACTCTCCAAGGCGCTGGGGGTGTTTTCCCTGAAAGGACTCCGAAGCTTAAGTCAGTGTCAGTGTAAGTGTGAGAACTCAACTGAAAGCGTACCTGATACTGTGATGGGACACCCTATTTATAGAAGGGGACTGGAGCCACTTCCGTGCCACTCGCGCCGCACGACTCGGGATAACAGCCTTCGCGCATTCTGCGGCGTACAGAGCCGTCCCGCGTAGTGTCGATCGTGGCTCCGGTTTTCTTGGCGTCGCTATCCGCTCGCTTCTAGTTGCCGTCCTAATCGGGGGCCTGATCTTATCCGACCTCGGGTCGGGTCATGGGCCGGTTCCCGGGTCCTGCTCCGGATCCGAATCCTTTGGGCCTCGGACGGTTATTGGGCCTTGAAGGTTTAATGGGCCTCGATCTAGACTCGTCCGTCGTGGGGTCCGAGGTCCGACTTTGGGCCTTATTTGGGTTCACTCTCTTGGGCCCTTTTTGGGCTAATCATTGGAATATCAAACTGGGCCGCCGGATTGGGCCACAATCCGAGGTGTGAACAGAATTTAATTAATACTGAGATTGTCACATATAGATAATTATCTTTTTTTATTTATTTTTATAATTTTTTAGTTTAACTTTTAGAATTTAAAAAAGAGAGTATATATCTATAATTTAGAATACAATAAAGAGAATTGGAAAAAAGTTAGTTATTTTTTGTCTCTACATTTAAGTCCCACAAAATTAAAAAATTAAAAAATAAAAAAAATACATACTTCCTCCATTCAAATCATTTCAACTATTTTTTTATTTCTCTTTCTACATCTACATCTATAATATTTTTTTAAATTATCATTTTTTTTATAATCATCTTCAATATTATTTGTCAATTATTTAACTATCATCATTAGAAAAAGTTAAAAATATACCAATTAACAAAAAAAATTAAAAATGCGACTTGTTGGGTATACTAGTATAATATAATATAGATTAAAATTACTTGTCATGACACTAAGAATATTCCCATATTCCCTATCCTCGAATATTCTAATTCCGGAACCCAAACAAGTGAAACAACCCTTTATTTAGTTTCTCAGATCCGGTATTCTAGTTTCTTCTTTTCTTCCCACTTTTCCCTGCGCCCCCATTCAATCCCTGAAAAGAAAAAATTACCCCATTCACCATTCTCACCACCACCAACAATAAGAAAACACCACATACTTCATCCTCTGCTCCATTCCAAACACGCGACCTCCGAATCCAAACGTTGTCTTCCGGAGAAAAAAAAAAAAAGAAAAAGGAAGAGCAGAGCGAGGGCCATGAAGTTCTGGAAGATTCTCAGCAACCAGATCGAACAAACGCTACCTGATTGGCGCGACAAGTTTTTGTCGTACAAGGATTTGAAGAAGCAGTTGAAGCTCATAACGCCCAAGGACGCCGCCGCATCCACCGTTGATAACCCGCCGATCAAGCGGCCGCGGTTGGAGGCTGCCGACGACGGCGACGGTGGAGGCGTCGGGGAAGGCGAGGTGACGAAGGAGGTCAAAGATTTCCTCAAGCTGTTGGAGTTGGAGATAGAGAAGTTCAACGCCTTCTTCGTTGAGAAGGAGGAAGAGTACATCATCAAATGGAAGGTAATTATTAGACTTGGCATGTTTGGTTGGAGTTGGACATAGAGAAATTCAATGATGTAAATTATACCTAGTTCTTACCTTTCAACCAAACATAATGTAAATACTTATTTTAATCATTAAAAAATATATAAGATAAATCAGTCCACAAATTTGAAAGTTGCGAATTTCGTCTTCGTACTTGTACGGAGGAAAAATTTGTCCCCTTCATTGAAAGTTGAGTTCGAGTTCCTGTGACTAATTTCTTTCATAATGTATATTTTTGAGGGACCATTTTGAGTATTTTTTGTTTGGTACATATGAAAAGTAAAGATTTTGAGTATTTATTCTGATTGTTATTATTCTTTTACTATCCTCGAATTTTGAATGATATTTAGATTCTTGTTCTTTTAATATTTATTATTATTGAGTACTAAAATGGTATGGATTTTAGTCTTTTGAATTGTAATTCGTATGCAATTTAGTAGTTGATGTAATTATGTGTGCTAGCCTTGGGATCACCCATTTTGGATTCTTTTACCTAATTGCTGTTCTCAACATGAAATTGTGTGAGGGATTACATATAGTAGTGATACCAAAAAAATATAGTACTTCCTCCGTTTTTTTTTTTTTAATTTGTCCACTTTGCATTTTAAGCTTGTTTTTTTTTATTTGTCCAATTACCTAATTTTCTGTGAATGATGTAATTGAATTATTCAAGCTTGTTTCACATTAGTTTTTTCATCAGAGTTAGCCAAATGAGTAATGAAAAGGAGCTTGAATATTGTTACTGTAAAGACTGAATTTTAGTATAGTCTGAATCTTGGGGTGAATTGGGAGCAAGGTGGATTTTCTGGAACTGGAATGCTTGTTTAATCCAATTTTGTGTGTTTAGAATTGCATTAATAAGTTTCAAGACCAATGAAATTTAACATGGGGTAGTTAGTGTTGTTGATTTAAGAATTACTTTGTAGTTTAGCATTGTGTTAATTCTTGGAGGAATTGGTTATAGTTTTGATTTCATCATTCTTTTTGCAATTTAGTATGAGAATCTAAAGGCAAACATTTGAATGAGCATGTCTTAAGTGTCATGTCGAAATTTGTATTTTCCTCCGCTTTCAATTCTTGGGACATGAGCCATTTTACAATATGGACAGAAAACTTTAAGGAAAATCTTACGAGTTTCAGTTGCGATTTTTCTAAGATCTCTTGTTTGTATTTTTGATGCAGGAATTGCAAGACAGAGTTTCCAGGGCCAAGGATTCAAATTTAGAGTTGATGTCGGTTGGAAGGGAAATAGTAGATTTTCATGGAGAGATGGTTTTGCTAGAGAACTATAGTGCACTAAACTACACAGGTAATTTTTATGAGCCTGCACATGAGTTTGGAGTTTTAACTAATGGATTACATTATCAGCATAAGATGATGAATTGTAGTACGAATTGAGATGTGGTTACTTGTAAAGATCCTAAGCAATATTAAGACGGTGTGAAACAACCATTTGGTTTGGAAATATAACTCACTTGCAATTTAGTTCCTCATCTAATTTACATGTATGATTTATTACTTGAACTATTCAAACATGTTTCATTTTATCCACTGCCAGAGACATAAAAGAGCCTACATGAAACGAGTTTAAATAATTTAAGAACTGAATCGTCATATAAATTTAAAATCAGGGACCACTTGCAAATGTGTTATTTTTTAAGAATAAGGGACTAGAGTTGTATTTTGCTCTATAAAGGTGTGTAGGATGGTGAATTTATAAGGGCAGGAGTTTGTGAAATTTGGTATTAATTTTTAGATAATTCTTATTCTTGAACTATTGGCAGTCATATTTTTCCCGGGACATGAGTAAATAAAAGCCACAGACTCTTTTGAATAGTTGATTCCAAGTCTGCTATTTTATTCTTTGGTTGGTTTAACTATACCGTTACCGTTTTAATTTCTTTGCTTCTCTTGTAGAATGTTTCTGTTATGCTCAAGGAGATAACTGTTTAATTTTTAGTTTGAAAGATGAATCATGAATGAATATTGTATTTTTTCCTAAAGACATGACTTTGCTTTATTTTACAGTCTTCTACTAATACGCATCGAAATATTGAATATATCACTCAATGATATTTGTGAATAGATGGATGTACAAAAGGAAGTGAGTGAGTAAACACAATAATATCAGATAAGAAGAATGGAGCACAATATGACTACATGTCAGACTGGTGATTATAGTTGGTTCAAGGAAACATAAAACTTTGTTGAGTCTTTTGTGAAATTGGATGAATGTTAAAGATAATTTATTGTATTAGGAGGGGGTTTTGATGATGAATGTTTAGAATGATTGGTTTCTCTTGATCAACTCTGATTTTCCATTCCAAGTGCAGGTCTAGTGAAGATAATAAAGAAATACGATAAGCACACCGGTGCACTACTTCGCTTACCTTTCATTCAAGAAGTCTTGAACCAGCCTTTCTTCAAAGTTGACGTGCTCGACAAGATTGTAAAGGAGTGTGAGGTGATGCTAAGTATCCTTTTCCCAAAAAATGGGCCTCCGGGCTCATCCTTATTAGTCAATGAAGATTACGAGGAAGACCAGAGTGCCGCCATGACTGAAAATGATAATAAAGTGTCACTAGTTCAAGTGCCCAAAGAACTTGCTGAAATTGAAAGCATGGAGAACATGTTCATCAAACTAACTTCATCAGCACTGCAAACATTGGAACAAATTAGGGGTGGAAGCTCTACTGTAAGCATATACTCGTTGCCACCACTCGATAACAAGGCTCTCGAAGAGGTTTGAAAGCAAAATAACTGCTCTAGAGCAAGCAATGGAATATAGATCCTGTGAATAAATTGAGATAGTTGTGCGCTGACTCTCCATATTTTGCATATTGTTCTATTATACTGATCTAAAGCATGCAGAGCAAATCGATCGTGACAATAACTCTTGGTAGCTCCTAACTTTTCATAACCTCATCTTTCAACAATGCCCATTTGTGATGAGAATAACTCGATGAATTTGGATGGAAAATCTTTCCATCTTTGTGGAACAGTGTCTAATGGTTGATGGATGAGGTCCTTGTCTATTTTCCCCTTTATTTTTCTGGTGTGCAAAAATTTCCTTCAGGTTTTTTAGGTTCAATAGATTACTACTTGACTGGTTAACTAAACGTTTGTGTGTAATTTGTTTCAACTGGTTGAGAATTTCTCAGCTTACTGTAGATATATTTATATGGAACTATTAGAGGGATGGAAAGAGATAATTTGGAATTTTTGTACTGAATAACTAATAATTTTATGGTATTATTTTGTGGAAAGAATCATCTTATGTGTATAGATAGTTAGTTTCATTGTGACACTAGTGAAAATTCTTACTGAAAGATAAATTAAAAATGTATTCTCTCTTTGATCAATAATTTGTATTGAATATGGATCGCATCAAATGATTCAAGGATGGAAATCTCTTACCTTTTAACTTTACAAGAATTATCATTTAAAGAATTTAAAATTGTACAGGAAAAATCATGGGGGACTAACCTGAAGTTTCATGATTAAAGAAAAAAAAGGAACTAATGTCTATTGGTTTGGTTAATTGGCTTAATTGATGTTCCCCTCCAATTTACCACATAACAATAGAAAGTAAAAAAAAGAATGAGGTTGTCATATTTCAAAATCTATTGTGTTACAAGTTCCACTTAACCCGAACTAAAAAAATAAATTCTTACAAAAAAATTGCATTATTAACATGGGTCAGTTTGGATAGCTTTTAAAAATAGATATTTCTTTAATAAGAAATATTCTTTGTACATTCAATTAGCCATCAATCAACCACTGACATTGTATGTACAGTGGGTCTCACACGATAAAAATAATCCAACTATGAATTATCTATCACATGAGGCTCACGTGTATCATGCGTGATAAATAATCATACTTTCTAATAACTGATGTTGTGATTTCTCTCCCAAGTCTCAAAAACATAATCCATAACATTTTATTTCTCCAATTCTTTAACTTCCTTATTCATTTCATTTCCAGAACTCATCATCCTCTTCACTATGTGGCTTTTTTTTTCATCTTCCATTAACGTAAAGGTGAGTTTAATCTCCTTCATATTTTGAAATTTCTTCATACTTCAAAGTTGAAGTCAACATTCTTTACTACATTTTTTTCTGTACAGTTGCTTTTTTTCTTTGTTTTTTGTAGGATTTGTGAGACTTTTTTAAACCATTTATGTTTTTTTCATCGTTTCTTCTATATAAAACTAGTTTTTTTTTTCAGAGTAATGTATTTTGTTTTTTAGATGGATTAAATCATGAACACCATATTATGTTATAATGTTGGATTTTCTACACCTAAATTCCATTTCTTCATAGGGTTATCAGGTATGTTTTGTATTTTCAATCCATTTTGTTTTCCAATGTTGGTTCTACACTAGTTAGATTATATAAACTAAAGCAGTTGGTTTATCTCTTGAAAATTTTCTGATTTTGTTCTATTTCATCTTTTTGGGATTATTCATTTTTTCCCATCCATTTCTGAATTTTTTTCTATATATTTTGCTTTCTAAGGTTGTAGAGATATTCTCTAGATGAATTATAAA
The DNA here is from genome assembly GCA_013621005.1 of Aeschynomene evenia. Taxonomy (NCBI): domain Eukaryota; kingdom Viridiplantae; phylum Streptophyta; class Magnoliopsida; order Fabales; family Fabaceae; genus Aeschynomene; species Aeschynomene evenia. Next base: position 71,232 of record RYYW01000055.1, on the reverse strand, counting down.
AGCAGTTTAGTTGAATTATTATTTGAAAACTTTCATAGCTGAATTATATAACATTTCTTAGTTGGACTATAATACTGTCATAGTTGGATTAACTCCTTAAAGTTTAATATGATATGTTGTATGTTCTAGATGGATTATATAGTTTTGTTCATTAGTTGGATTATAAAACTTTTTTTGTTATCTAACTATTATTTTTTGCTATGTAGTATAAAAAATGAAGAATTTAATTTGTCATAAAAAAAAGCGGACCAAAGTAAGAGAGAAATGAAAAAAAGCAATTGTACATTCCCAAGAGCAACCCCAACAAACATTATGAGAAGTTCTTGGATGATCATAGACCGCGCCACATACTATTTTGGTCCAGCTACCTAAGTGATGTCATATGTACATAGAACATGTCACATGTCATAGAATCCACTTTTACTAATCTAGCATAGTTTTTCTAAAAAAATAAAAAGAAAGAATCTTATTAAAATAAATATTTATTTTAATTATTAAGATATTACTTATTAAATATTTAATTTTATTATTTTAATTTATAAAAACTAACTAATTTGAATCACAAGAAAAATAAAATTAAAAATGATTATTTATAATAAAAAATAAATTTATGAAAAATTTCTTCTTCCTCACGTAAATAATTTTAAAATGATAAAATTAAATATTTATAATTTATTAATAGATAATATTGTGTATTCATAAGACTTATTATTAATAATTAAAATTTTATTATAATTTATTTTTTATTTTTTAAAAAAAAAAGAGAATCAAATTTACTTCTCAATAATTTAAAAATATTAAATATATATTTTACTTATATGAGATGTTGGTCTTTTTTTTTTGTTTTTCTTTTGAAAATTATGTTAAATTAGTTAAAGTGGATCCTAGCTATGACATATGACATTTCTTTTGTACAAATGTCATTACTTGAGTGGCTGAATCATAATTCTACATGGCAGTCTATGACCACCCAAGAATTTCTCTTGGCATAAGGTTATTTCTATTAAAATTATCAAAATTTGACTTCATACTTTATTTATAATGTATATATTTATTTATTTTCTTATAACATGTATTAGAAAAATTATGATATGCTATGACTAATCTTTGAATTAGTCAATTTTTGTTTTTATTGTGTATGAATTATATCTTTATATATTTTTAGTAGAGTAAAATATCACTTTGGTCCTTCACTTTATATGCGTGAGTCACTTTTGATCATTTCAAAAGTGAGGGACCAAAGTGATCTACAGTTTATAAAGTGAGGGACCATTTTGCTCATTTTAAAAAGTGAGGGACCAAAACGACTCACGTGTACAAAGTGAAGGATCAAAATGATATTTCACTCTTTTTAGTATTCCTAAACATATATAAATTTATCTTATATGAAAATTGTTACATTTAACACAATATTCAAAGTAAAATAAAAAAATGATTATAATCTCTTGCATCGCATAGGTGCACGTACTAGTTGGATTAAATAGAGATCTACTACCCAACCATAAACACTAGAAACACAATTTACATGAACAACCTTACAAAATATACTAGCCAACCACAAATACCAAGAATAAGAACAAGAATGTATCTTACATAAAAAAATAATCAAGTACCCAAACTATATATAATTCCTTTTGGCTTATGCATACAGTCATGTATCCACAACCTCCAATTCCTCTTCCTTCTACTGTTAATTAAACCTTTTTTAATCCAAAACTAATTAAAATGTCGATAATAGCAGAATCACCAGATTTTCTTCAAGTCTACTCTGATGGTACTGTGAAGCGATTCAATCCAGAGATTGCTCCCCCTTCTTCAGAACCATCAAATAATAATAGATTCAAGTCCAAGGATGTAATTATGGACCATTCAAAACCAATCACTGGAAGGATCTTTCTTCCTTCTTCAGACTCTACTACTTCCTCAAAGAAGCTTCCCCTTTTGGTTTATTTCCATGGTGGTGGCTTTTGCATTGGCTCCACCACTTGGCTTGGATACCATGCTTTCCTCGGCGACTTCGCCGCCACATCAACGTCCATTGTGGTTTCTATTGATTATCGTTTGGCTCCTGAGCACCGCCTTCCGGCGGCTTATGAAGACTGCTACGCATCGCTCAAGTGGCTTGCTGATCAAGTAAGCACTTATCATACACAAATTTTTCAGTTTTGTTTGCATAACCTTATGATATGTATATTGTATGCATATGTATCATTATATTATTGAGCATTGCTATATCTATAATAAAAACCAGCCAAAACAATCAAAAAACTATGAATAATATAATATGCATAACGTATATCACATATTGTGAATATTATATATCACATAATGTGCACAACATATATTATATGTTTGTAAAAGAAAATGATATTATAACATTTGATATACATTGTGCGTATTATATTGTATATATTGTGCACAACATGTTGACAGTTTTGACTGGTTTAATTTTTTATTTTACATCAATATTATTTGATGTCTTTGACTTTTATTGTTTATGACTAATTGTTTATTTCAACCAAAAAAAATTAGGGTGATTATTCTATCTATTTTCTATAATAAATTGTGATAATAATTATATAATTATCACAAAACTCCTAAATTGGTCACTTTTATAATATTCTATGTCAGAAAACTAATCTCTTTAAAATAAATGGATAAATTGGTTCCTCACGGAAAAAAAAACTGTAAAGAAGTCCCTGCAAATAAAAAAAACTGGATGAGTTAATTTTTTCATGTAGAGACTACTTTAAATATTTTTATATAATTTTGTGGGGACTAATTTGTCTTTTTATTAGAGAGACCAATTTATTCTATACAAAATTTAAGGAAGAGTACTTTTGGGTTTTGTCTATAATTTATTTTAAATATTTGATTAAATTATTACAATTACTCTTTTACAAATATAAATATATTTTCACGTTCATATTTTAAATTTTCATAAAATTATAGGAGATGCTAAATAAACAATGAGAAACCAGCTAAACCAGCCAATAAATGAGATTTTGAGCCACAATTGTTCAACCCATTATCATTTCAATGATTATTTTAGCTAAAAAAACAAAATTATAATAGACTCATTAGCTATATTAGTTGATTTACCATTATTCACCGAGCATTATTGTAAAATTATTGATCGTATTTTCATATCCTACCTTATTATATTCATTGCTCTTATTCATATCCCGTGCAATATAGGCAAGCATTGAGCCTTGGCTCAAACATGCTGACTTAACCAGGGTGTTCCTATCCGGGGATAGTGCTGGTGGCAACATTACACACTACGTTGCATTGAAGGCAATTCAGACTAATGATTGTCCTCTGAAGATCAAAGGGTTGTTACCAATACACCCTTACTTTGGTAGTGAGGAGAGGACTAAGAAAGAAATGGAAGATGAAGAATGTCTGGATGTGAAAAGTAATGACATGTTTTGGAATCTAAGTATACCAAAAGGCTCAAACAGAGACTATTATGGTTGTAATTTTGAGAAAGCAGAGGTGGATGAAACTGTTTGGTCTAAATTCCCAGCAATTGAGGTTTATGTTGCTGGTTTGGATTTCTTGAAGGAAAGAGGGGTAATGTATTCAGAGTTTATGAAGAAGAAAGGAGTTAATGAGGTGAAGCTTGTGGAAGCTGAGGGAGAGAGACACATATTTCATGTGTTCTATCCTGAATCTGATGCAACAAGATTGCTCCAGAGACAGATGAGCCAGTTCATGAAGAGGTTTTATTAGAAGTGAATATATATGGCTACCAATATAATTAATACTTTTTATTGGGGGTGGTATTAATAAGTTATTTCATTCTGAATAAAAACTATATATGATATTTTGAAATAGATAACGGCCTATTTGAAAACTTTTAATAAGAATTGAATTCCATTAAGAATTGGATTCTTGTATGAATTGAATTGAATTCCAGTATTTGAAAAATATAAATAAAATTATAGAATTGAATTTCAAGTGTTTGGAAAAGTTAATTTCAAAACAAATATATCAAGATAATTTGTGATATCAGAATGTGTATTAGAAATTAAATAATCTTAATACAATATGCAACGGATTTTAATAATCACAAACACTTAACATATAGCATCAAAACAACTTTCTTATTTCAAACTTTCTGAACTTCTAAAATAATATATTTCAGTTTTATATTATCAGAAACTCTTTCAGAAATTCCTTCAGAAAATACTTAGATTCTCTTTAAAATCTGTTTCAGTTTTTGAACCTAAGCTTCTGATGTCACAAGTTTCTGAAGTTAAGAATGAATCTTATATGATTTAAACAATGTTAACAACAATTCAACAATTATTTAAAACAAAATATAAGATATCTCATCATCAGAAATATATCACTTATTGTTTCAGAATATAACTCTCCGAAACACAATTTATCACATATTTTAGAAACTCTTTAGAAAATCAATATAGACACCATTCTTTGATTTCTTTTCAATGAATACAAGTTAATCAATAACTAAGAATCAAAACCAAACAATCTTTATCACAAAAAGATTATTTTTAACTTGTTTCTTTTAAGAGTGATGCTAAATGCACAATGAAAAATCAGTCAAACTAGCCAATAAATGAGACTTTTTGTTATAATTACTTAGCTCATTACAACTTTAATGATTATTTGGACCCAAATCAAAGTCAAAATGAGCTCATTGACTACATTGGCTGGTTTCTCATTGTACATCTAGCATTATTGTTCTTTTAATTCTTTAAAAACACGATAATATTCTCTGTTTTTATCTTTCCTTTATTAATACTGATTTTGATCAATTCAATTCAAATTTAATTTGATAAAGATCGGCAAATCAATTAAGCAAGTAAAAGATAAAGGTAAGAAAAACAAAATCAAGATTTTTATACTGGTTCGGTCAATAATGCCTATATCTAGTTCTTCAACCTTCACGACTGAGTTCCACTAATTCAGAATTCTTAGCAAGATTACAATGTCTAGATATATTTTGCAACTTTCTCAGGTTCGCCACAAGATACCACTTGCAGAGTTGCTATACAATGTCCCCTTGTACAGACTTGAAGATTTGCACTCCAAGATCTCCCCTATTGAAGATTTGCACTCCAAGATCTCCCCTCTTGAAGATTTTCTTCATGCCTTGAATCCTCTCAAGGACTTTTCCTTGCAACTTGCTTTAGATTCTTGAATCCACAGTGATAGATTTTTTTCCCTTTATTTTCTGAAATCGCATCAGAAAAACTTTCCTTCAAACTCCTCAAAAACTTTTAAGCACAATCTCTTTCATTTTTAAGCACAATTTCTTTCTTTCTTTCTTGAGAGTTTGATCACTTTTCTCTTTCTTTTTCTCAGAGCATTTCTCTTTTCTTTTTCTCTTTCTCCCTGAGTTTTTTTTTCTTTTTTCTTTTAAGTGTATGATATGATTTTTTATTTTTCTGTTCTTCTCAATTATTGTCGATTACACACTCAATCATCTCAATATATAGAGATGAGAAAGACTAACTATCTAGCTGACATTCCAACTAGATTAACTAACTTAATTCAAGAACACTTTTACACATTTTACACGTGTTCTTTAATCAATATAAACACTTAAAACACATGCATAAAAAGTTCTAGGTTTCTGAACTTTTTATAGTTTCTGAACTATATGTGTTCTTTCTAAACACACCTTTCTGATACAGTTGATTTCTGAACCTTTATGATGTAGCCAATTTCTGAACCTGCTCCAAGCTTATGAAGACTTACGAATCTTTTGAATTTGTGTTAAAGTTTCTAAATAGTTTCTAATGTATTATAAAGTATATTTACAAAGAAATAATACTTAATACATCAACTAGGAAATAGAATATAGCTTTTACAATTTTTCTTAAGCTACTTACAAAGTTCCTAATCAACTATTACAAACACTTACATAACACTTTCTGAAATAATAAAGAAGCTTCTATACAATATATATTTTAATATCAAACTTCTGAACCTATTATTATATCAGTTTTGTTATTATCAAAACCAAATGAGGATTTATATCAACAAGATAGATTACATTATAGTTTGTTATTTCAGTTTCGTTATTCTATAGATATGTCTCATTTTATATTTTCATCAGATGTTATTGATTTTATGTTTCAGAGTCCGGATCTATGTTAGTCGACTACTATTTATGTACTTGTATTTATCGTGGAGTCTCATGAGTCTCGATTTTAGGCTTATGGAATGACTCCTAGTATCTATTCATGTGTTTGTTATCTTATGGGAGTTTATTCATGATTTATATATTATGACGATGTTTATTGAGTATATGATTGCATTATTTATATTATTGATTATTTTATGCGCAAAGCCCTTATTTTTATTTCGTAGCGCTTTTCGAAAATTTTACTTCAGCCTATTTTTCGCGTATGATATTTTAAAAGAAAGAAATAAGCTATGAAATCAGGACATGACCCTTGGGCTGCGTTTGTTTTTTCTGACTCTGGGTCAAAGTCAGGAGTCAGTGAAAAATTGACTCTGTTAAGTGTTCAGTGCGTGGTCACAATGACCCAGTGAACAAAATTGCCAATTTTTTGTTCACTCCAATTTTGGAGTCATTGTGTATTGAAAGGGAGTCACTGTGTGCTGGAAGGGAGACACAAATATGTGAGGGTGTGTTTGGAGCCAATTTTGGAGTCATTATGACTCTGACTCCTATCTCACTGACTCCATGACTCCATTGATTTTGACTCTAGAGTCATTGAAAACAAACACTACCTTGATGATTGACCTAAAATGACTTAAGCATTAATGACTATTACTTGGAGGTTACATATAGAAGAAAGATGAATAATAGAAAATGGAAGAAGAAGAATAAAAAAAATAAATAAAAAGATGAAGTAGGAATAAGAAGGTAGATTAAAAAAATAAAAAAAGGAAGAGAAAAAGAGGAAGAATGAGAAATAAAGATGACAAAATATGAGAGAAAGAGAAAAAAAAATGAAGTTGACAAGGTTAAGGAGGTGAAGTAAAAAATAGATCTGAATGAATGAATGAATAAATACTTTACAATAAAATATGTATATATACAAGTATTTGATAGAGAATTTTTTTTTCAATATTTTTAGTTAAAAATAGAATAATATTTTTGATTAAAAAACATATTGTTCAATATTGGATCAATTTATGAATTTATTACTTTATTATTTAAGAAATTGAATTTCACGCAATTCTATTTATTAAATTAGAAATATGTTGAAAATATGAAAGGTAGTTAATTAATCGATATTATACATAATTATTTTAAATAGTATAAATCAATTATTTTAAATAAAATAAAGATATATATATATATATATATTAGATAATAATATTTAAAAAAATTCATTAAAGATTTGTAAATATTCTGGAAGAAAAAAATAAAGGGCGCCCAAATTAGCATACATGTCACATTTATAGAGACTCAATTAATGAGTAAATTGGTAATTAACAATAAAATCTCTTTTACTATATTATATAGATATAGATTATGAAGAAATGATATTATTTTTTTATTATACATCAATTAAACTAAAAATATAGATAAAATTTTGTAAAAAAAAATTCTAAACTTATCATATTAACAAATATACAATGAGGACAAATGTGAGTGTGTCACTTCATAGGTTCATAACCTAATTTTATTGTTATAAATAAGATAAAATGAGGACGAATTTAATATTTCTTTCTACATGCATTAAACATCTCATAATTACTTTATTTTAATCCATTATCCATTTGTAATTTCCACTTAAGAGGAGAACGTGGGACAATATCTATACTATATATAAAGAGGATTGCAAAAAATAATTACTCATTTGGAAAGTGTTCACACCTCGGATTGTGGCCCAATCCGATGACCCAATTCGGAACCCTAATTACTGCCCAAAAAGGACGACCCAAGTTGATGAATAACAAAGGAGCCTATTAAGGCCCAAGGTCGGACTTCGGACCTCGCCAGGGGTGGGTCCAGATCGAGGCCCATTATCCCTTAAGGCCCAAGTGACGATTCAACGGCCCAAATGAATTGGATCCGGAGCTGGACCCAGGTACGGATCCCTCGACCTGACCCGAGGTCGGATAAGTTCATCCCCCGATTAGGGCGGAAGCGCAGGTGCAAGCGGATAACGACGCCGAGAAATCCGGAGCCACGATCGACACTATGCGGGTCGCTCTAACACGCCGCAGAAAGTGGGAATGGCGTTACTCCGAGTCGTTCGGTGTTGGCGGCACGAAATTGACTCGAATCCCCCTCTGTAAATAGGGTGTCTCCTTATTGTATCAGGTACGCTTTCAGTCGAGTTCCCATATTGAATGATCACTGACAAAAGCTTCGGAGTCCTTTCAGGAAAAACACTCCTCGCGCCTTGGATAAGAGTTGTGCGAGGAGTCAAAGACCGGCGACAGTTCGTACCTCGGTCAAAGGTACGAAACAGAAAGTTATATTTTCAATTCTAAAATTAAAATAAAAAAATTATAAAAATAAAATAAATGTAAATGATAATCACTTCTATTTCATATTTTGTCCACTCATTTGGTAATTATTTTTTAAATTATAAAATTAAAAATTAAAAATAAATATAAAAGATAACCATATTTATTTTCATATTATTTATTTTATATTTTTCTCCATTTCATAAAAAATAAATGGGGATTTATTCGGTACCCAATATTTTTGTTGGGTACCGGTACCCAATTGTGTGTTTAACCTATTAATATATGCTAAAGTAAATATAATTTGGTACCAATGGAGCATGGTGGTCGCAGTCGCAGCCTTCCTAGATGCGTCTCATTCCCAATCACACCTCTTCTTCATCTCCCTCTCGCATTATGCGCATTCTCTCTAGCTACATGTTATTAATTGAGTTTTTTTTCTTAAATTGATAAAGTTAGAGAGTATCAATATAAATTAAATTAATTCTTGAAGATTACTAACCTAACATGGTATCAGTTATATAAATTTAGAAAATTTAAGTTAATTTTATCTATAAATCATGATATATACATGTATTGGGTATCGGTACCCTATATTTTCTTGGGTACCGAATCAAAACCCAAAATAAATAATATGACTTGTTAAAAAAATAAAAATGGAATTTAGTGTGCATGATGTGCTCGACAAGACCTAGGTAGCGTTTGGTAGCTGTCCCATGACACAAAAGACAGAGACTGAGAGAGACTAATCCTGTTTGGTTTATGAGACAGAGACACATATGGACAAAAATTTGTATCAATGGACAGAAAAGACACAAAATTTGTGTCTACTCCAGAAGTGAAGGACTGAGATGGACTGGAATGGACGGGTCCTTTTAATGAAATTTTATGACCAATATACCCTCCATCACTTCACATAATTCACATTATGTATATCTAAAATCATTTTTACATGTCTTTATATCATTTTCACTATTATCAAACACAATATAAAAATATTTTTTGTGTCCTGTCCATGGTTACCAAACACCATATAGAGACACAGTCCCTTTTATGTCTCTATCCATTTGTGTCTGTGTCTCTGTCTTAACTTGGGACAGCTACCAAACGCTACCTATAGATAAAATGGCTCCCCTAACCTCATTTTGCCCTAGGCCGTTTATCTTCATAATCTCTCACTATTTTCTGTCTCTCTCCGTTCTCTTTCTCGTCGAGGTTCAAGCGCTCTCAATTTCTCATCCCAAAAAAAATTGTTTTTTCAGCTAACAAATTTCCTTTGCAGACTCTTCGGATTCCCTAACCTGAACATTACCGCACCCCGTAACCTACCTTCGAATTCTTCTTCTCGAAGGTATCATTCTCTTCTAAAACCCTAGAAATCACAACATTCTAATTGAGCTTTTTTGCAATTGTGTTTTTAATTTTCTGAACATACTTAATATTTAATTAATACTTTCGTGGTTCGCAGATAATGGGAGAAACAAAGGACGAAGGATACGAGGAGGAACTCCTTGACTACGAAGAGGAGGAAGAGAAGGCACCTGACTCCGTTGGAACCAAAGCCAACGGAGAAGCTGCCAAGAAGTGAGTTTTTGTCCCTTGTGCTTCATTATTGTCTGAAATGAGAAAAGTTGCATTTTAGAACTTTGAATCGTTCCTTGGAATTACAGATGCTGGGTGAATATCTGAGATTTTGAATTTTTTTGTTATCTTTGATTTATTTTTAACACACAGAATATTCAGTGTTTTTTGGGTGGTAATTGCTTTGCTTATTATTGAGTTTTGGAGTATAAATTTTGAGCTTCTTCTTTATTTCTATATTTAAAGAAGAAATGTTGAATTAAAATGAGTAATTGTGTTGGTTTTTTAAGTCTTTTTCTTTTCTGATGTTTTTATTATTATATTTTTCCGCAGGGGTTATGTTGGGATCCACAGTTCAGGATTCAGAGACTTTCTTCTGAAGCCAGAGCTTCTCCGGGCCATTGTGGACTCGGGATTTGAGCATCCTTCTGAAGGCAAGTTGCCCTCATCAATATTTTAAGTGATTGCTATTGGGCTTTGTGTAATGATTTGGGGGCTGAAGTTATTGTTTCTGAAAGCCTGTGTTTTTCCCTAATATATTTATTTATTATAAATATTAGATTTTCAACTTATAGAACATGAAGGTGTAATTATTGTTTCAGTAATTGTTTTTGAAAACTTTATGTTTGCATGCTTGGGTTATATTGTTTGGTGCTCATGTTTTTCCTCTCCTCTGGCCAATTTTAGTTATAAAATTTGGGCTTGTGGATTTTTCAGACTTGTTTGCTATTCAATTAATTTTGCAAGATTGCACATACTTGCATATCTGACAAGTTATCCTTATACTATTGATATCTGTTTGATGCCCATGCTGTTTATGTTGATAACAATATGCCATAACTTAATTGCACAATTTTCCTTTCACAGGTAACACTCCTATCGAAATCTTGTTTTGGAGAACTAATATGCTTTGGTAAACCCTGCAATCAAATTGTAAGGGTCAGAAAGGTTTATTTTACTTACTGCTGGTTCCTTCATCCATCATTGTCTTTGCTCATCACCAGTGCAACATGAATGCATACCTCAAGCAATCCTTGGAATGGATGTAATTTGTCAAGCTAAATCTGGAATGGGAAAGACTGCCGTCTTTGTTCTCTCAACTTTGCAGCAGATTGATCCTGTAGCTGGCCAAGTTTCTTCACTTGTTCTGTGTCACACTAGGGAATTGGCATACCAGGTACTTTAATAGTTAAGTTTTATTATTTGAACGCTGATGGTACTTCCTATTTTTATGACCACCTGATTTTTTGTATTTGTGCATTCTCTTCCATGTAGATATGCCATGAGTTTCAGAGGTTCAGCACATATTTGCCTGATCTCAAGGTTGCTGTCTTTTATGGTGGTGTCAACATTAAAGTTCACAAGGATCTACTGAAAAATGAATGCCCTCATATTGTTGTTGGTACACCTGGAAGAATACTAGCACTGGCTAGGGACAAGGAGCTTTCCTTGAAGAATGTCAGGCATTTCATTTTAGATGAATGTGATAAGATGCTGGAATCACTGGGTATGTTTAACTGCTGTATGTAGAGTCACACATATGTCTAGAATCCTGTATTTAAGCTTTCTTTGATTCCATTATGGTTTTAATTGTTCTTGTTATGCTTTGTGCAGACATGAGGAAAGATGTCCAAGATATTTTCAAGTTGACTCCCCATGATAAGCAAGTGATGATGTTTTCTGCAACTCTCAGCAAAGAGATTCGTCCTGTCTGCAAGAAATTTATGCAAGATGTAATGTTTCATGGCCAGTACTACTTGTATTAAGAAGTCTCTTTTACATAATGCTCGCATTCCTTGAGAGCTTTTTAGATATATAAAATGCCATTGTTCCACCATTTTTTTCAATATAGGGGGTTCAGTCTGGATAGTACCTTTTTTCTTTTTTATCCAGTTTATATGGAACAACAACTGGTGGAGTGTAGTTTCGTTGGGTGCCTCTAGCTGGGACTAGATGATCTGGATGGGAACAGTTTAGGGAACTCCTTATCGTGGCTGTAGTTCTCCTCACTATTGACATTTCCTCCATGTGTTTCACATTCTATGTTAGTTCTGTCTCTAGTAGCCTGTCTGTCAGGTATAGCTTTCCACAACTTAGGCTTTTCTTACTTTGGCTGTTTGAGGGAGAGGGTTCTTAGCATATTTTGCGTTTGTTGCTGCTAGTGTTCATATAGTGTCAAGTGTCAGAGGCATTTGCTTGGTGTGACTGTAAAAAAGTGTTTGCAAGGAGACAAAAGTCATGGACCAGAACTGTGATTCAAGGGATCTGCATCCATAATTCATTTCGTTCTGGATTCCCTTAGCTTGAGGAAGGCTCCTAATATGATTTACTGTGACATTGTTCCTTTCAGCCAATGGAAATATATGTTGATGATGAAGCCAAGTTGACCCTTCACGGACTTGTGCAGGTGGGCATTTTGCAAGTTAAAATTTTAATTCATTCATCTTTCCATAAATAATTTGAACTCTGTATGGCTTACATTGGTGATTGAACTTGCAGCACTACATCAAATTGAAAGAGGAGGAGAAGAACCGGAAGTTGAATGATCTTCTTGATGCATTGGACTTCAATCAAGTTGTTATCTTCGTTAAAAGTGTCAGCAGAGCAGCTGAGCTCGACAAACTACTTGTGGAGTGTAACTTTCCGTCCATATGTATTCATTCTGGAATGTCCCAAGAAGAAAGGTTTGTGTTATCTTTTGTTGTTTATTCTCTTTTTTATTAATCTAACTTTTAGTGAAATTGTGACTATAATAAGGAGTAAGAAACTAATATTATTTGCGATAGTTTCATTTTCAAGTGGTGGGGAATATGTAGAAAGAAATGTAATGATGAATAACACCTTCACTATGAGAGATTAACATGGGTCTATTGTTGTATAAAAGTATGCATAATGGACTCTCTTTTTAGTTTAAAAATTTGATTTATCTTTCTGGTAGTGCAATGTATGGCATTGGGATATACATTTTTCTATCACTAGTTCATATATTTTCAATTAGGTCCCATAGTTTAAAAGTTTTCAATGAAGTCCCTACAATATAAAACTTGCTATTAGGTCACTATGTTAACAACAATTACAAAAAATTGATTTTAAATAGAATATTTTGTTAATTTTCATCCTTCTTCTTTTCCCTCTCTTTCTTTCCTCCCTCTCTTCCTTCTCCAAAAACAATAGCTCTGAATTTGACTATTCAAATTACCCATTCAAAACTGGTAGCCTTAATGCTGAATTGCCATGCCAGAAGGCAGAAGCATGATTAGACTTGTTGGGGAGGTCTCATCTTGAAATTCAAGGACGAGCTCAGGAGATATTGGAGCTTCTTTTACTATTTTGCTCTTGTTGGCACAACAACAAGAGCTATGTCCTGATAAAAGGTTGGACCTGTAATGTCAAGGAGAAGCAACTCGAAGCTGGCAACATTGTTTTGTTCCAGAGGGCACTATAACAAAAATATTGTGCTTCTGTACTTGTCCTTGAAATCCAGGATTAGGCCACACCAAAAGGTCTTTCTCATTCTTCTTAATAACAAAATCACCATTCTCAATAAGTTGTGCTTGCTTCTTTCTTTGCAACAACCCAAAAGATTTGTTGGGGAACAAAGAAACAACCTTGTTGTGTAGGAGGAAGAAGGAACGTTCCATGAATATTTAGTGAGGTGGGTGGTGGGGGAGGATAATGGTGGTTTAAACGAGGTAGAGTATGGAAGAGGAGGGGAAGGAATATTTTGTTAAAATATTATGTGTTAGGCATGGTTGTCAAGAGTGTGCTTTGACACGTAGGAGTGCACACTCTTGCCTTCTTGCGTAGGGTGAGCGTCTCAGATCTTACGTATGATTGCTCTCTGCCAGGAGCGGTATGGGAACAAAGTGCTGACACGTAAGAATGTTGGGAGTGGACTTTTTCAAACGATCCCACCCACTATAGAGAAAACAAGAGAGACATGAGAGGAGAGGCTAGCAAAGAGATGGCCCTTTGAGTGACCAAGCCCTGACAGTGACAAAGATGGTGTCAGAGCTGCGACCACGTCAAAGCGGCGGTGATGCCAATCCATATGAGATTTATGTAAAAAAATGAATATATGAGATATATTTATTATTTAGCTACAATTTTTTATTTTGTGTGTTCATGTATAGTTTTGAATATGACTCTTTATAAAATAGGTAGGAACATCCGTTTCGTGCTACGATCCTATGCTTTACGTTCCTACCTTGTCTGTTCCTGCCTATGAACTACGAAGTTGACAACCATGGTGTTGCAGACTTAATTACATTATTTTTATATTGTAGGGACTTATTAAAATCTTTTAAATTTTAGGGACTTAATTGACTATTGAGTGAAGCTATGGAGACTAATAGAATAATTAAACCTTTATTTATTTATTTATTTATTGTATAGACCATGTCATGTTTGAGGTACGCAGTCCATTGGTGCATTGGTTGCTTTTTTCTTCTATTTAAAATCCATTTACCTTATTTTCCAGCCCATAGAGAGAGCAGGTGTGAAAATTATCCTATTGTGGTATAAGCCTAATGACAGGACCAAACACCTAATCAAAATCAATTGTCAAGATTTCCCAGCTAAGACATTTGTTTGTACTGATTGACTATTAGGGTGATGAGAATGGTCAATAAGACTCTCTTGTGCCATTAACAGTGCTTCAAGTTCATAAATACGATATGGGTCTTTTCTAAATAGTATAGTTGTGATTAACATACCATATTTCTCATTTGATTCATTTAAGATGACATCGACATTAGGGATGACAATTATCCCTACACGAGGGGGAATGGAATATTTCCTCATGGGTGAGGGGTTTGGGGATCACAACCCCTGCCTTGCAAGGACCCCACAAAAATAAAACTACTAAAATACCCTACCATTATGTATAGTATATGTATATATTTCATATATACTTCCATTTTTCTTATTAAAAGCCCTCATTCATAAACATTTCCGGCAATCCATAATAACTCGGGTTGCATGAAGTTTTTTTCCGGTAATCTCTAACCAAGCTTACGAAAGCGAGAAGGACCAAGTCTCCAAATCTAATGTTGGCTATGCTCATCTCAACCTCAACACCCACACTTGCCCACCAAAGCTCAGTGATGTAGTAGCATTTTAGTCCTTGAATTAAGCAACGCATCTTAGTGCCTGGAATCTTGGAACCACCGAGTCCTTGTGGTAATTGCAAAGCAACTTCTCCTTTTGGCAACTGCAACCATAATATTCTTTTGGCAACAACATAATTTGATATGGTTCTTCTCTAATGTGCCACGAATTGATAGCATCTCCAAGCTTCTCCTCTTTCATGAAGAAGTGTTATTCTTCTTCTTAGCTTTTCTTAGGGTTTATTTAGGAGTAGAATCTCTATTGGTGTGTTGTTGTTGCTATAAATTCTCGATTTGTTTTTTGGATTATATATGATGATTCCTATTTCATGCATCTTTAGTGGTTATTGTTGAATTAAAATTTTTTTTATGAAGTTAGGGGACCTCGTTGAGACCGGCATGGAGCAAGGACGAGGATGGGAGTGAAAATCACCTCGAGATGGGGATTGGGGATGGGGAGAATTTGTGTTGCCTCGGTAAGCTGGAGGGCACTCCCTGCCCCCCGCGGGTGCCATGCCTCATTGACATATTGACTATTGGGAGAGTGGAGAACTAACAATTTCTAGGGCATCATCAACCTTCTTGATACGTAGGAGGTACTCAGAGGTAGAAAGATTCTATTTCTTGGTTGTTTTGAGAGATGATTTCAGTTTCTTGTAAGTTTAGCAAGCAATGAAAGTACTTAAATATAGAAGTGAATACAGGGGAAAGTGTCATACCTCAGATTAATAGCTTTGAATACTTTGGTTGCATCATCCATGATAACGAAGAGGTAGACGAAGATGTTAACCATAGGATTCAAGCTGAATGGATAAAATGGAGAAGTGCCTCAAGCTTTACATGCGATAAGAAGGTACCCTTAAAACTTAAGGGTAAATTTTATCACACGACCATCAAACCCGCTATGTTATACGTGACAGAGTGTTGGGCAGCAAAGGGCCAACATTAACACACAGTTAGCGTAGCGGAGATGAGGATGCTCTGGTGAATGAGTGTTCATACGAGAAAAGGCAAGATAAGAAATGAAAACATAAGAGTGAGACTTGGAGTAGTCTCTATAATTGATAAGATGATGGAAGATTTGAGAGTTAATGGCCTAAATCCTATTATTCACAATAGAGTGCAATGACGTCGTTTGATCCATGTACTCGACCTCACTTTGTGGGTAAGGCTTGTTATTGTTGTTGCTCTGGCAAAAACAGGTATCTTTATTGCTCACAAGGGAGGGAAGAACCCTAACCCCCAAATTGATTACAGCGGGAGGAACTACCTCCTTGAGAGAGAATTCTCCCAACTAACTACAAGTATACAAAATGAATGACAACATGTAAAAGACCTATACAATTCAAGTATTTCTATCATTTTATTCTAACTGTTTACTAACTGCTTTGCCAGCTCAGCAATGCCTCCTAGAATAGACTTTTCCAAAACCTTCCCTCCTCATCATTGTTGTTTGAGAGGAAGTAGTTTTCAATTTTCGCCCAAATTTGGTGAGTAAGTTTACAGCCCACCATGTGATTCTGAGACGAGTGATCCATTGATGATTGAAAGCCAGTCCATCAAGTTGTAATCTTGAAAGCACCATGTCTGATACGTGCTTGATTTGAGTCTCGCAGCTCTATCAACATAATCTTCATACTGAGCTGGGACTAGAGAATCTTCAAGTTTATGGCCCCTTATTGTTGTAATGACAAGGTTTTTCCATGGAAGATAGTTCTCCGAATCCAACTTGTTAGGGATTGGATTTGTGAATGTTTTGGGGCGGAAGCAGATGAAGAATATGTGGGTGATGGAGTAGCCATTATAGGATCGTATACTAGCAATTGATACCATATCGAGGTTACTCTTAAAAGAATAGCAAGAACACAATTTAGGGTTTTGAAAGAAGAGAAAATGAGACTCTAAGATGAAGAAGGTGAACGATCAAAACCTAATGTGTAACTTCTGTAAGGTTAACATATTGGACAGAGGGGCCAATATCCTTATTAACAGACATACTGACAAACCTATAACTGGGCCAATACTACTAACAAGCTTAGACAGGTCCAAACTACAAATTACAATTTTAGCCCAATTCAATTATTGTCCTTTACTAATGCTATACAAGTGGTGGCTTTTTGTTAGAATAATGTGAATTGCAAATTGTGCTACTCTAATGAATTGCAAGGCTTGCTAATACTTGATTTTGCTGCCTAATGATCAGTTGTGTGCACCGGTTAATTCTTTGTATGAACTTGTTTAATGTCTTTTGTAGGTTGAAGCGTTATAAAGGTTTTAAGGAGGGACATACAAGGATTCTGGTAGCAACAGACTTGGTTGGTCGTGGAATTGACATTGAACGTGTGAATATAGTTATAAACTATGACATGCCTGATTCTGCAGACACGTACTTGCACAGGGTATGCTTAGATATTCTTATCTGTGTTTAGGTCTTTGTTCAATTAATATATGTTCTCATGTCTCTTCCAGAGCTATCTAGTCATGTCCTTTTTGTGAAATTCTGAACAGGTTGGTCGAGCTGGAAGGTTTGGCACCAAAGGCCTAGCAATTACTTTTGTTTCATGTTCTACAGATGTCGATGTTCTCAACAATGTATGTAACATGAATTTTATATGTTATCATTTCTTTCATACTATAGGGAGAGTTCTGAAAATCTAGCTATGGTGAAAATACTCCAGAACCTTGCATTTTTGGGTTGTTTATGGCTGTGCCATGGCAGGTGCTGTAGTCAATGGTGGGCTTGACGGCAGCAATAGCAGTTGGTGCTTTGGTTTGTGAAATTGTTTTGAAAAATCTGCATCAAGTCTTATGGGCATAATGGCCGATCTATTTATGAAGCTCAATGTAGTCATCTCCATCAACTGTAATAGCCGGCAATTCCTTCTCCGGCTTGTGTTCAAGTCTAGGTTTAGGTTTTCACATGTTCACTTACTGTGATTGCTCATAAAAAACTGTCCCTTCACAAGCCATCATCAAAGTCTAGGTTTTCACATGTTCACTTACTGTGATTGCTCATAAAAAAACTGTCCCTTCACAAGCCATCATCAAAGTCGATCAAATTCATGTAGTGACCCTCAGAGTCATGCATCAGCATTGCCCAACTGTTGTTCCCTTACAAGTGTCCGCAGGTCCAATGCCTGCACCATGAATGACACTGAAATCCGGCCTAGGGGCTGCATTATTCATTAATCTCTTTTACATCTCATTCCAGCTGTAACCCAGCAATCAAACCAAGCTTGAAATCCCTAAAATCCAGGATGTCCAGCCTAAGTAATTAGTAATGTCATTATGCACAGGGTATTATTTTCTGTAGTTTGCTATATGCGATTTTGGATAATGATATTTAAAGATTTGATTTGGCTCCTTTGAAGTTAGGAGATTGGTAAAATGAATAATTAAGGGGCTATCACCCTTGGGTCATTCAGTGAGACTGGCACAATGGAAGTTCTTTATCCAAGGGTGATAAATCCCTCATTTTTTTTTCCACTTTACCACCCTCACTTTAGAGGAGCCAAATCCCAGCTGGAAATTAGCTGTCTAGATTTAATTCATATTGCATAAGTTGTTAGACTGTACATATGACACAGGTCTCGTATGTTTAGTATCTTCATTAGTATTTTGACATGGTCGTCATTTGTCAATAGTATAGTAGACATTTGGCATGCAACCTTATGTTGCTGTCCACCCTTCATATTACTGATGCTAGTTTCTTTAGAATTATTGATTTTGTTTTCTGTCCTACAGGTTCAGTCTAGGTTTGAGGTTGATATTAAGCAACTCCCTGAGCAGATCGATACCTCTACATACAGTATGCCCTTTTCTTATCGCTTATTTTTATTTTGAAGCATAGAAATCTGTACTGCTTTTGAACCATTCTTCAATATCAGTCAGATCGGAATATCTTCAATCCTTGAAGAATTTGAAATAATAATAAAAAAAAAAGACCACAGATGCTCAGTCAAGGGATCAACCATGATAATGAAATATAGATAATATGATTAATACCTCCAATTTGGATATTAGAATAACTTATCTGTCTAAAAATATAAGCACTGTAGTTTCTCTTTCTGATTTATCCCAATTAATTTTTTTAATTCAAAATCTGTTTAAAAAATAAAAATAACCAAGTTTCTCGAGATCTGAATACCATATAGAAAATTTGGTGTTGAGTTTTTTGCAGACTAGAAAGAATAAAGTTCTGTATTCCTCTGTCCACTATTATCCATCACTTAAAAGAAATGATACATCACAAGATCAATGTGGTGTGTCTGGTTAGTTTGTTTTTTAATGTTTTTTAATGGACCATTTTGTCACTATTTTTGGACGGATGATGTTTGATGTAAGTAGTAGTATAGTAAGTTATATGAGCTTCTACCGAGAATTTTTTTCCTTGTTAAAGATTTTGATTTTTGGTATTTTGTGCTGCTGCTCCAAGCTTTGACGGGGTTTCCTTAATTTTTTTTTCCTGTGCAGTGCCATCATAATAAGGTTTAGGCATAATGCTTCAATTTCTTGGAGTGTGGGCAAAAGCTTTAATAGATATTTTGCCTTTCGAAGCTCTTTGATCACTTTACCAAGCCAAATTTGAGCCTCCGTAGTTTCATAGACTATCTGTCAATCAAGACCGTTTTCTCATTAGAGGTGTTCTATCGGTATTAGGATTTTGCAGTATCACGGGTTGAGTTTATTGGAGTTCGATTGCTGTATTTCTGTATTATGTAGATGTTTGCTCTTTAGGACCTACGTTCTATCATAAATTGATGTTTGAATTATTGGTTATTAATATCGAGGTTGAATGAAATCTTGTACAATTGAAATGTATCAAACTTGTATCCAATATAACGCATAATATATGGTTGTTAGGTCCCAAGTCAACTTTAATAGCAAACGAAATTTAAGAGGCATAGGCGCTCGAACAACAAAACATGGTACTGCCCAAGTTTTAAAAAAATTCATACATGTTTTTTGGTTGTTTTCTCCACTTTTTTGGTCAGATTTGAAAACAGTGATATTTATTGTATGATAGAAACATATTCAATTAATATCTAATGTGTTATATATAATATTTCTTATGTATGATACGTAACTTTGTTGGATATATGTTGTATAACAAATATTATTGGATTTGAAATAATTAATAAAAAAAATCGTTTTCTGTGTTTTGCAAGATAACAAACTATTTTTCTGCTGTTACGATTTTTATTTCACTTTTAACCAATATTTTAAAAATCGGATAAGATATAGAACCGGATGAAAGAGTGGTTTAGAGGTTTAACTAATTTGATTGGGTTTCAACTGTATATAACAAGATATATATATAATATCAATAATACTATGTATACAATGAGAAACCAGTCAATACAGCCAATGAGTCTATTTTGGCTTTAGTTTTAGCCCAAAAATAATTGAGATTGTAATGAGTTAAGTAACAATGGTCCAAAATCTCATTTATTGACTGGTTTGACTGATTTTTTATTGTATATTTAGCACCACTTATATAATATATATTTATCTAACAGTATATATATATATGACGAATTATATGTTATAAAAAATTAAAATGTATTAAAAATATTAATTAAAAGTTAAAATATATAACATTTAGTACATTTAGAGGTTTAATAATTCTAAACTTTAATAATATTATTTATTATAAAATAATTATTAAATTTTAAAAATTAAATTTTTATTTTTAAATTAGTTGATAGGTTCAACTGAATTTTTTTGTCGGTTCATCGGTTTTACTGGTTATGGCCAATGTTTTCGATTTTTACCGATTTTTAAAAAATTGATTTTTATCCCCCATCGGACCGGACAGGGGTTTGACTTTTTAAACCCTTCTTATAACACATGTTAGAATATATTTTTACTATTGGATTATATAATAATATTATATATTACTTTATAGAATATATATAATAATATTAATAAACATACAAATGAGCATCTTATGTTTGAGGAAGGTCCGCTTAACTCAAATTCTAATTCAATATTTTTTTTAATTTATTTTATTAGAATAAAAGGGAAGTGAGTTAGACAAAAAGAAAAGAAACTTAGAAAAAAAAGAAGTAACTTGGACAAAGAAAAAACAATGACTTAAACAAATCTTTTTCTGTCGATAACTTCAAACCAATCAATAGAACATTGATTAATACGTAATCGATTGAACACTACAAGTAATCGATCGAACACTACTTGAAAATGACTATTCTGCTCAGAAATGAAATGTTCCAATTGTTCCTATATCAATCATTGTGGTTGCATCACGTACAAGCGCCTTAACATTATTTCTGTTGAGTTTGCGATTCTAATTTTTTCATATTATTTTCATTTTTGTCACATCAATCATATTTTTGTTACATTTGATCAAAACATTCTCTTTTTTATGTTTTTGATTGAATTGTTCTCCTTTTTTGGTGCACACATAGTTCATTTGGTGACACATAAATTCCATTTGCATAAGACAACATACTTTACATTTTTTTCTTGTGCGAGACCTTCCACTGTTGTGTTGTTGGAGCCAATGGACAGAGAAGATGGATGACATGTTAAGTGAGAATATGAAGTGGGTACGCATGTTATGTTGTTTTTCTTGTGCTATTGAATTTTTCTACGACAATTGAACACATATTTTTTTTTCTTGATGTGTGTTCTTGTGATGTGTTTGACATGAAACTTGTATTATATTTTGTGTGCTATTCTTTTGATGTGTGTAACACCTTGATCTTTCAATTAGGTATTGGTTAAGGGTAATTTGTGATAATTGACCTTGATTAGGACTTAATTTGGACACTTGTGCTAAATGTTGCAAATAAGGCATTTAAACAACTCTGCAGCTTCTGCCCGAGATATTGCAGCTAGCTTCTGAACCTCTTAATGAAATCTATTGGCCTCAAGATCTGAAGCAAAATTGTGGTTCTTTGTCTTAGCTTTCCATATCCACCAAGAACATCAAATTCCAACAAGTGTAACTCGAGATATTTCCAAATTACTGACTGCTGCTCCACAAATGCTGATGCAGAATCATGTAGCAAGGATGACCTTCCTTGAAGCTCAATTATGAAGTCCTTAAGCTCTGAATTAGCTTTCGTGCTCTTCATGAAAGTTGTAGACCTGCATCTTATTTTTTCAACAAGACAAATAAAACAAAATTTCAGTTTCTAGAACTCAAGTTATCAGTCAATTACAGAACAATGTCAGAAAGTGCAAAATGCTGGAAAATGCACAAAGTTCCAAATTGAGTTCCAAATGCCAAATACGAAGCAAAAGTAATCAATTAAACTTAAGAGTGGTTAAATGACATGCATACAGAGGGGATTAATTAATGCAAATTATGCTCTATCAAACTTCTCCACACTTAGCCTTTGCATGCCCTCATGCAAGACTAAGCATCAAAAGTTAACCACCAAATGAGAAGGAGGGAAATCATAAGGTGCTACTTGACTTTCAATGAATGTTCAAAAGTGTTTAAGCTCAAGACCAAGAAAACACGTGAGGTAGCAAGAGTATCCAACAACAAAGAATTTCAATACCAAGGAGCATAACATCACAAGCCAAGCAAAATCCCTTAAAATGCATAGATGAAATAAAAGGACCTCAAGGGAGTGTGTATGCTCTCAACTCACCAATAATATGGTTGGCTTGTTCTTCCTCTCAATTCTCTTGTTATACCAAGCATTAACATAGGTTTTCCAAACCTCTAGATCTCTACTACTAGCATTCAATGCACCCAAGAATCAAGAGGTCTTTGTTTTGGTTGTAATGAGGCCAAGGTAAGGGTATGAAATGTATGGATAAGTGAGCTAAAAGACCCAAGGAAATTAGACTAGCATTGGTTAACATGAGTCACAATCACACACGAGGGGGGAATTCCACCTTCTATCACAACAACACAATGCAAGTATTTTTTTTGTAACCAAGCACACAAAAGCGCAAAAGCTTTGCTCTTTTTTTGTTCTTTGAACATTTGAGCACTTAATGCATGAGGACTTTGACCTTAATTTTTTTTTCTTTTACTTTGCTTTTGCTTTTGCGTGCTTCTCTTTCTTTGTTTCCTTTTTTTTTTCAATCACATACAATCCACATACACAACATCATCAATCCAACAACCAAGACATCCTTCCCCCACACTTGAAAGTTTGCCTTCCATGGCAAACCCCCACACTTACACTCAAGTATGCAAAATGATAAAACCAATACTACTCTGCTTTCCCAAGGTAGGGTGTAAAATGGTTTTTCACTTTTTAGGCTTATGATGAGCTAAGATCTAAGAATGAGATATAAGGCTCAAAGGGGCTTGCAATGACAATGTATAGGGTAGGAAATATGGCCGTGGACTAGAGAAGAAAGTTTGATCAATTGCCAAATTGAATCAAATTAAAACTAGGTAACTTGTAGTAAAGTGAAGAACCTAGGTCATTCTTCCAAGGAATTCAATGAATGAATTGTGATTATGCAGAATTTGGTTAGGTTTAGGGATTTGAACATTCAATTTAAAAGTAAGTAAGTTCAATTAGGAATTATATCAAATAGGTAGAATGCTAACTTAAGGAATTCAAATTGCAAGTTCATATCATTGATTCATGATCCTTCCAATAATTCTTTCAAGAATTTAAACCGAATTCAAATACAAAAGAAACCTCTATTCAGATTTGAGTTCACTCATGAAAACCTCAATGAATTCATCTCAAAATACTTGAATCAATTCTGAAATCTCAAAAACCGATATCAAGATGTTGAGATTGAAGCACAATTTCGATTTGCCTAAATCAGAAACCTCTAGATTTAGGAATTCTCTCAACTTAAATGTATCAATTCATAATTCAGAAATCTCTAGAACTAGCAATTGAACTCATAATGCAATGATATTTTGTTTTCAACTTTGGTTTTAGAGAATGATTCTATACCTCATGACCTTAAAGGATGAAGTTCCTTAAGACCCTTTTTACAAATCATTAATTTGCAAACTTGAAAATCTATTTGTTTGTTAAAACCAGTTTTGTAACTATTTCATGTTGTTTTAAAAATTCCTTGGGAACTTCTGATTGTGGCGATTGTAATAATGCATTGTAGGGTCCAATATGTTTTTCATGGTTTTTGTGGGGTTTTAGAACATGTGTTATGGGCATGGGTAGACGATTTCCAAAATAACGATATAATATAAGTTGAGTTAAGTTTTGAAAGTATTTTCTTTAGGGTTTTGCTAACAAGTGCCCTTAGTGCACTTGTTAAGATTGTAACATCCTAAATCTAATAGAGGAAAAACACTTTTTTTTTTGTATACGAGTCGAAGAGCAAGAGCGAAGTCAAATATACAACGATTATAAGAAGGATAATAAAATTTAAAATATCATATAAATAGCATGATGGGAGGAAAAACCAAAACCCCACACAATCACAGAGTATAAATCGGAGTAAGGGATTACAACCAAATGTATCAAATGATTAGGTCGAACAATGACCAACAAAATACAACTCGTCCGAATACATGAAAATAAATAAACAACGGAAAATGAAATGTCCTCCTCAACTACGATCTGCAGGTAACGTGCTAAGGTCTTCCTCGGGATCCTCTTCGTCTTCATCTTCTATCACTATTGGAGAAACAGCCGCCTCCGGGATACTCTCATCTCCTGAGTCCCACCCACCCGGGATATACTCCGACACCATGCCATCTGGGCCTATCCATAAAAATGGATTATCCATAATGTTATCCTCTGGGAACATTGGTGAATTGGGTGGAGGTCCCGGTTCCTGAACGGGAGCATGCGCTGGATTAGGAGGCTGCTCAAGATGGACTCCAGGCGGGGGATTCCCCACTCCACGAGGTGGCTGAGGAATGAAAGGCTCCGGCGGAGGGTCCCATAACAGAAGATCAGCAACGTAGAAATCGAAGGATGTAGAGATAGCAGACGTGTTCGACACAAAACCCGTAGCTGGGAAGAACCTAACGGTGAGGAATCAAGGGCAGGTGGTGGCAGCGACAGATCCATCTCCTAGAATTGGGGCATAAGAAAGAGAGACTGTGAGAAAGAAATTCTCAGTGAGTCACTTCACGGTACTCGGGCTTAGTACTGCTTATGCCAATTCTATATGTTCAAAGCAACGTTCTCTTTTTATATAACATAAGCTTTATTTCAGAAAAGAACGTGGCCTGTTACTTTGAATAGTCAAACATCTTACTTGCCCGAACTAAGGGGAACTTAAGAATCTTTCTAGGTTATCGCATAACTAGCAACTTACGTAAGCTTTATCTAACGTCGCGTTCTTAGAATCCTCCTTAGGCCGTGCTAATAAGGTCTCTAAGGTCGCTCCGTAAGCTTAGAATCTCTTCGTCTGCATGGAACTATAGGGATTAGCCGTTTCCACTTTCATGAGTGTACGCTTAACACCAAAGTAGTAAGCTCCAGAACCCTTCTGTGAGAAATCTCAGTATTTCTCTTGAAAATATAAAGGTTTTAATGATAACAAATTAAGCTATAGAGATAAAATTTTACATAAGAAAATCGCTAATATGTGCGCTCAAGTGTCTCAGTAAAAGATAAACATGTTATATCCCTTGAGAAAGATCAAAACAACATCAAGTAACCTCGAAACTCAATGATAAAATCAATGCTTTAAAGACATCAGAAAGGTTGTCCAAGAAGCGCGAAAGGTGAAAGTATTTTTCCGAGAAAGAAACAGAGTAGTCTCAGAAAGGTCTCAGAAGACTTTTTCGACTAAGTTTCTCGGAAGGGTCTTCCCTCAGAAGGTTTGTCTCAAAAGTTCGTACACCTCTCAGAAGGTTGGTTTCTGAAGCAACCAAGTCTCCACACTCAAAGGAATTGAACACAACTCGGAAAGATCAGAACAACAAGATAACAAAAGGCTGGATATGTTGGAACTTGTGCACTGTGCACATCTGAAAAGTTCCAGGATTTCCGCTGACTGTAGCAGGGAGCCGTTCTGAAGCAACCAAGAGAGAGACACATCCACATCAGCAAATGAAAGCACAGTTTCTTCGTGAGCTTAAAGCTCTATAAATAGAAGATCAATAGCAGATTTCAAACAACGGAAAAACCAACGAATCAAAGTGCTGCAACTCTGTTGAATTGAAATCTCTTTGCGAAAAACTTAGAACTTTCTCTGAAAGACTTCTAAACTCGAGTTGCTCTTTATTTGCGAAAAATCTTCTAGTTTTGTATTGGCTTAAATCCTTACTTTTGTAAGTTAAATCTAGAAGTCTACTAAGAGATAACTTAAGTCTGTATCTTTAATCTTAGTAGTTGTTTTCGAAAGAAAATTCTCTTTGTAAAACGCTAAGTCCTTCTTTGTTCGAAGGCATTTTAAGTCCTCTGATTTGAGGCAAAAGTTAAATCTCAATTGTTTGAGGCAAGTTAAGTCCTCTGTCATGAGGCAAGTTAAAGTCCTTTATTGTTAAAGGCAAGGAAAGTCCTCTGGTATTGGAGGCAAGTTAAGTCCTCGGGTTGAGGCAGGAAAATCCATTTCAAGTTGTGAAGTGGTGAAAGTCTTTTAAGTGTAAAGGCAGTGTTGTCTGGGAAGGTACATTGAGAAGAATATCCAAGGAAACTCTCAACTGAAGGTTGAGGACTGGAATAGATTAGTTAGAACCGAATCAATATAAAAATCTTCTGTGTTAAGATTTTCTCCTTACTCTCTCAATTTTATTATCCACTGAGAAAACTTCAAATACGTTTTTGAAAAGCAAAACACTTTGACAACGCATCAGAGTATTTATCAAAAGAAGTTGAATTCAAAATTGTTAAATTCAATCTTCTTATTCACTCAGAAAGACTGCTGTTTCAGAAAGCTAAAGTTCTCAGAACCTTAACTTTCTCAGAAACTTATTTCCGCTGCAAACTCCTTTGTCAGCTTTCTGAGAAGAATTTCCTTCTAAGAGAAGTTTGTTTTTAAAGAATTTAATTTTTGAAATAAAAGCACGATTCAACCCCCCTTCTCGTGCACAAATATACCTTCAATTGGCATCAGAGCTCAGACCTTAGGGGTTGAGCACTTAACCGTGCCAAATATTTCCATGTGATTAATCTCACTGACGACAAGATCGTTCTAGAGGGAAAACGAGTTGGTAACATCTATGTTATCCATCTAGATGATCTGAAGGATCAAAATGTGAAGTGCCTTGTATCTGTCCAAGATGACAAGTGGCTTTGGCATAAGAAACTTGGTCATGCCCACATGAAACTACTTTCTGAGCTCTCTCATAAAGGTCTTGTAAAGGGCCTTCCCAATCTTAAGTACCATAAGGATGCTACCTGCGACCTCTGTGAAAAGGGAAAACAGACCAAAACTTCTTTCCCAAGCAAGAGTGGTGTCTCTACCAAGAAACCACTTGAACTGCTTCATATGGATCTCTTTGGACCAACTAGAACGACTTCCTTTTTGGAAAACGCTATGGTCTTGTCATAGTGGATGATTATTCCAGATTTACATGGGTATTCTTTCTAGCTTCTAAGGAAGAAACATTTGAAAAATTCAAAATCTTTGCGAAAAGAGTTTCAATTGAAAAGGATTCTCATATTCATACCATACGTTCTGATCATGGTGGTGAATTCGAGAACCATGCTTTCAAAAAGTTTTGTGAAAACTTGGGCATTGCTCATGAATTCTCTTCTCCCAAAACTTCCCAGCAAAATGGAGTTGCTGAGAGAAAGAATTGAAGCATTCAAGAGATGACTCGAACAATGCTCTTAGAAAGTGGACTTTCTAAAGGTTTTTGGGCTGAAGCTGTAAACACTTCATGCTATATTTAGAATCGTGTCTTTCTAAGACCAATTCCGAAGAAAACACCTTATGAGCTTTGGAAGAATAAAATACCCAACATATCATATTTCCATGTTTTTGGTTCTTAATGCTTCATACTCAACACAAGGGACAAACTTGCAAAGTTTATCCTAAATTCGATGATGGTGTATTCCTAGGATATTCCCCCGTCTCTAAAGCTTATAGGGTATATAACAAGAGGAGTAAATGTGTTGAGGAGACAATTCATATTAAGTTCAAAGAACTTAGTAAGGATATGTCTTAGAAGGTTGCTGACTTAGAAGAAGAATTTGAGAAACTCAACATCTCTTCTAAGCAAGCCGAAAAAGAAACTCTTGAGGATGATGAGAATGATCCCCAATCAATGGGAAAATCATCTCCATCCAAAGAAAAATCTAAGATCATCATTGAAGCTCTAGAACCTCATGAATCTACTTCTCTCATCGAAATGGAATTTAGAGTCTCAGAAGGTCAAGCTTCTGATGACTCAGAAAGAGAACCTTCTGTGTCACACTCTCAGAACCCTACTCTTAAGGGATATAAAGGTTCAAGAGACTTGAAAAACATCTCTCAGAATGAGGTTCTTGGTGATCCTGAGCAAGGTGTGAGAACCAGAAGGAACTACACAAATCTTGCAGTGGTGTCTGAACTAGAACCCGAATCCATAGAAGAGGCGTTAGATGATCCTAGTTGGGTAAATGTCATGCAAGAGGAGCTAGAACAATTCGAGAGGAATCAAGTTTGGAAACTAACTCAGAAACCCAAAGGCAAAATTGTCATTGGGACTAAGTGGGTGTTTCACAACAAACTTGATGAAAAAGATCAAGTCGTGAGAAACAAGGCCAAATTGGTTGCTCAAGGGTACAACCAACAAGAAGGAATAGACTACGATGAAACCTTTGCTCCAGTCGCAAGATTGGAAGCTATAAGAATGTTGCTAGCTTTTGCTGCACACAAAGGTTTCAAACTCTATCAGATGGATGTTAAGTCAGCCTTCTTGAAATGATACCTTTCTGAGGAAGTTTATGTAAAACAACCTCCTGGGTTTGTGAATGATTCATTCCCAGAACACGTATTTAAGCTTACAAAGGCTCTATATGGTCTAAAACAAGCTCCTAGAGCTTGGTATGACAGATTGAGCTCTTTCTTGCTTAAGAACGGGTTCTCAAGAGGAAAGGTTGACACAACCTTGTTTACCCTCTCAGAAGACTCTGACTTCTTGATTGTGCAAATTTATGTCGATGACATAATCTTTGGCACAACCAACGAGTGCCTATGCAAAGAGTTCTCCAAGCTAATGCAAGGAGAATTCAAGATGAGCATGATGGGAGAACTAAAATTATTCCTAGGATTGCAAATCAAGCAAGAGCCAGAGGAGACATTTATACACCAAGAGAAGTACACAAAAGAACTTCTAAAGAAGTTTCTGATGGATAATGCTAAACCTATGAGCACCCCCATGCATCCTTCTCAAGTCATTGACTTGGATGTAGATGGTGAGAAGTCTCTGAAAGCAATTAACGAGGAATGATTGATTCACTTCTCTATCTTACTGCTTCTAGACCTGATATTCAACTCAGTGTTGGTATCTGTGCTAGATTTCAATCTAAACCAAAGCAATCGCATCTAACTGTTGTTAAAAGAATATTACGATATCTTAATGGAATTACTAATCTTGGTCTTTGGTACGAGAAATGTTGTTCTTCTGATGTTGTAGGTTATTACGATGCTGATTATGCTGGAGATAGAATTGATCACAAAAGCACAAGTGGTTGCTGCTGCTTCTTTGGCAAATGCTTGATCACTTGGTCTTGCAAGAAGCAAAATACCATTACTCTTTTAACAGCTGAAGCCGAATATTTGTTAGCAGCAAATTGTTGCACTCAGATGCTTTGGATAAGGAACCAATTGCAGGATTATCAGCTAAGGTATGAGAAAATTCCCATTCTATGTGATAATACCATTGCAATTAACTTAGCTAAGAATCCAATTCAGCATTCTCGATCTAAGCACATTGATATTAAACATCATTTCATACGGGATCATGTGCAAAAGGGTGATGTTGAAATCAAATTTGTAAATATTGATGATCAAATTTGTAAATACTGATGATCAAATCTCAGATATATTTACAAAACCCTTACCCGAAGATCGATTTAATGTTCTGAAAGGGCTTCTGAATCTAAGACGTTTCTAAATAGTTATTCATTGAAAATATTTTCTTAGAAACTCCCCTTAGTCCTAGGCTAGAATCTGAGACACAAACTAGACTAGCTTCTCAGCAATGTAAGCGAAAACTAAAGAAAACCTCTCTGAATTAAGAAAAAACTCTCAGAAGACTATCCCTCTCAGAAAGGAAATCTTCTGAAAATACTTCTCAGAAAGTTCATATCTCAGAAGGATCTCTTCTAAGAAGTTACCAACGACAACTTTTTGGGCAACGGCTAGTTTCACTAGCTATAAATATGCAAAGCCCTGCTTCATTCGAGCATTTTGGTTTCCGAATTCTTGCTCAAACTCTGTCAAAATCCTCTTAACATACCTTAAGCTCTCTCTCTGACCCTTTCTCTCTCTTCACGTTCTCTCTCTCTCTCTCCTCTTTTCTCAAACTCTTAGAACTTACTAAAATTCTCTCGATTCAAATGGACAACCTTAGCAAGATTAAGGGCATGCAACGAAACAATATCTCCAAGCTTACTAAGGACATCCTCTACGAGGATGAGAAGATGCAGAAGAACTTCAAAGACTCCTTCCTTCCCCGCAACATCGCCATAGGAAGGGTACTCCCTATCGGCATCTACAACCAGGTGGATGAGCTTCAGATCTACTTCATTAGTCAACCTGGATGGGATGTAATGATGGCGACTGAGGAGGTGTGCTACCCCAATCTGGTTAGAGCTTTATACTCTCAGGTAGAAAGGTCAAAAAATAAGGGGCTGAAGAGCATCGTCTCAGAATATAAGATACGATTCTCTTCTTCTGACATCAATCTGATCTTCAAAACCACAAATGGATGCGCTGTGGTTGCAGATGAAAGCGAATGGTTCAAAGATGAAGAAGACTCGGAGAAGGAGATCGTCCAGATTCTGACTAGAAAGGACAACATGCCTCTTAAGGCAGTGAAGGTACCCAACCTTACTCCAGAGGCAAGGGCTATTTTCTCGGTGATTCAACATACACTCCTCCCCAGAATTGGAGACATGGGGAACATAACTGTCATGGATGCTGCTCTTCTCTACTACATCCTGAAGAGGAAGCCAGTGGACTTCGGAAGGATGATGATCAATTATATAATGCATCAAGCACATCCAAAGAAGGCTCTCACCAGTCTACCTTACGGGAGTCTTCTGACCAAAATATTCTTCCATCTCTCCTTCCCTCTTGAAGATTATGAATATATCTTCAACAACAAATTTACCATGCTGACTTTCAATGCCATCAAGAAGAAGAAGACGTCAGAGACAAAGGAGGTTTCAAAGAAGGATGAAGACAAACCTTCTAAGGCTCTAGCTAGCTCCAAAAGGCCTTCTAAGGCCGAGAAGGGCAAAGCCAAGAAGGCTAAGCCTTCTGAGGAGCCGGGGAAGAAAAGAAAAAGTTGGCTCACATATCCCCAACCAGAGTGACAAGGAGTATGGCTTATGAGGAAGCTTAGAAAACTCCTTCTCAGAAGAAGACCAAGGAGCAGGAGGAAATTGCTGAAGACTCAGAAGACATTGTCTCAGCTGAGCAACCCTTGGTTCGGAAGAGGAAGATTCCTACATCTCCCGCCTCCAAGATCCCAGACGTCCCCACTGAAAGCAAACGCAAACGCGGTCGATTGGTAAAAGCTTATACTCGAACTCCTCCTTCTTTTATTAAATCTTCTTCTGTTTCTACTCGATCTAAGACTAAACTCCTTTATTCCTTGAATTATCAGGGAAAACAACATAAAGGAGAAGGTCTTTCATCGAAAGCCTCAAGGAAACCCTCTCGGCGAGAAGCTGAGATTCCTAAAGAGAAAAGCCCTCCGAAGGAGATGGGCAAAGAAATCATTGTTGTCATCGCTACTACTATTGCTGCTGATGCTGAGCAAGAGAAAGAAGCATCACACCACTCCTCTCCCTCTGGCAATATTTCCCCAGTCCGAGTTGATATCCAAGGACTTGGTGGAAACACTGCTGATTCCTCTTCTGAGGAAGAGGATGAGTCAAGGTTCTGGGTAGAGCATCGCACTGAGGATGCTGGAAGCCCCCTTAAAATGCCCAAGCCCAAGAAACCAGAAGGATCCACAGTTGATCTTTCTGAAGCCACTACCACTGAAGTGGCTGGTGTGGACACTGAGGCGTTATCTCAGAAGATGGCAGACAATTAGAAGGCAATTGATCAGCCTTCTGAGACTCAGAAGAAACAGCCATTCGCTCTGCCTCCACCACCTCCACCACCACAGCCTCATCTAGAAGCTGAACAAAGGCTGAAGCAGCTGGAAGAACAACAACCGCTGCAACAGGAAGAGATCCATCAACAAGAAGAGGTATAACACACTGAAAACCAACCCTCTTCTTCTCAGAAAGAACCAACTTCTGATGTTGGTCATGTCTCTTCTGAGACCAACCAAGATCATGGGGAAACCCATGTCTCAACACACACGGAAGTGTCAGGGACCACAAGCACTGGGCATAGCTCAGAGGTGGGCACTTGCGCTACTATGGCTGTCGGAGTTGTAGCAGTTGAGGCATTCGTTTCCCATGGTTCCTTGGAAGGAACTCAGTCTGAGAAAGACTCACAAAGGGAATCTGAGGTTCAAAATGTTGATGTGACTGAGATCCCTCCTTCCTCATTCGATCAACCGGGTCCTACCTTCTCTCTAACTGAATCCATGATCGGAACTAGATTCCAGTTAGGACGTATGGTTCAAACTCCACCCCCTGTGCATTTTCGCCCATTCTTAGGCGGAGCTGAGAAAACCAAGGCTCTTGGAGCCCTCACAAAGCAAATCTCCACTTTCACTCTCTCAGATAACCCTGCACAACAAACCTCTGGGGCAATTGAGCAACCTTCACAAGCACAAGTGCAACCTTCTGGACACGGTGTGGTTCAAGATTCTGAGCCTGCCCAAGTGCAAACATCTGCAGCAACAACAACGAATGGAGAAGAACAACAAGAAAAAGATCCGGTCCCTGTATATCAAAAGATGGATATCATCGATGAGGTACATGAGGCTGAAAACAATCGCCTCATTCCGCCACCTCAACCTTCTTCTTTTCCTCAGCTTATCACTGCTTTTGATGATTTGCCTCAAGAATCTCCTGCTAATGCTGGTCATCGTGAAATCATGATGGAGATGTGCAAGTTGTTGCAATACATTGCTCGACATCAATAGTCTAGGTCTATGATGGTGTTTATACATGTAATAGCCACCCTTTTTGATGTAACAAAGGGGGAGTAGATATTAGATAATATTTTGGTTGTGTAAACAATAGGCTAGGACTTAGGGGGAGTATGTACTAAGGGGGATCCATTGAGCCATTGTATTTTGTAATTCATTTTGGTCAATGAAAAATATTGGTTTTTGGCATCTCATAAATTGTAGGTCTGTATTTCTGAAACTTATATATATAATTCAATGAAATACATGCTATTATCTTGATAATCTCGAATAGTTCCTGCTTTGTATTGCTTATCATATATGTCGATTATCAAGCCTTCTAAGAAAATAACACTGCATTCTCTCAGAAGCAACGTTAACTTCTAAGAAAGCAAAAAGTTCATTCTGAGTAAGTGATAAACTTAATCAGAAACACCGTCTTCTTAAGCAAAACGATTATCCTAAGACTTAAGTTGTTATCATAAAAAATGAGGAGATTGTAAGCTCCAGAACCCTTCTGTGAGAAATCTCAGTATTTCTCTTGAAAATATAAAGGTTTTAATGATAACAAATTAAGCTATAGAGATAAAATTTTACTTAAGAAAATCGCTAATATGTGCGCTCAAGTGTCTCAGTAAAAGATAAACATGTTACATTCCTTGAGAAAGATCAAAACAACATCAAGTAACCTTGACGCTCAATGATAAAATCAATGCTTTAAAGACATCAGAAAGGTTGTCCAAGAAGCGCGAAAGGTGAAAGTATGTTTCTCAGAAAGAAAAAGAGTCGTCTCAGAAAGAGCTCAGAAGACTTTGTCGACTACGTTTCTTGGAAGGATCTTCCATGAGAAGGTTTGTCTCAGAAGTCCGTACACCTCTCAGAAGGTTGGTTTCTGAAGCAACCAAGTCTCCACACTCAAAGGAATTGAACACAGCTCGGAAAGATCAGAACGACAAGATAACAACAGGCTGGATAAGTTGGAACTTGTGCACTGTGCACATCTGAAAAGTTCCAGGATTTCCGCTGACTATACCAGGGATCCGTTCTGAAGCAACCAAGAGAGAGACACAGCCACATCAGCAAATGAAAGCTCAGTTTCTTCGCGAGATTAAATCTCTATAAATAGAAGATTTCAAACAACGGAAAAACCAACGAATCAAAGTGCTAAAACTTTGCCGAATTGAAATCTCTTTGTGAAAAACTTAGAACTTTATCTGAAAGACTTCTCAACTCGAGTTGTTCTTTGTTTGCGAAAAATCTTCTAGCTTTGTATTGGCTTAAATCCTTACTTTTGTAAGTTAAATCTAGAAGTCTACTAAGAGATAACTTAAGTCTGTATCTTAAATCTTAGTAGTTGTTTTCGAAAGAAAATTCTCTTTGTAAAATGCTAAGTCCTCTTATTTGAGGCAAAAGTTAAGTCCTCGATTGTTTGAGGCAAGTTAAGTCCTCTGTCGTGAGGCAAGTTAAAGTCCTTTATTGTTAAAGGCAAGGAAAGTCTTCTGGTATTGGAGACAAGTTAAGTCCTCGGGTTGAGGCAGGAAAATCCATTTCAAGTTATGAAGTGGTGAAAGTCCTTTAAGTGTAAAGACAGTGTTGTCTGGGAAGGTACATTGAGAAGAATATCCAAGGAAACTCTCAACTGAAGGTTGAGAACTGTAGAGGTTAGTTAGAATCGAACCAGTATAAAAATCTTTTGTGTTAAGCTTTTCTCCTTACTCTCTCAATTTTATTATCCACTGAGAAAACTTCAAATACGTTTTTGAAAAGCAAAACACTTTGACAACACATCAGAGTATTTATCAAAAGAAGTTGAATTAAAACTAGTTAAATTCAATCTTCTTATTCACTCAAAAAGACTACTGTTTCAGAAAGCTAAAGTTCTCAGAACCTTAGCTTTCTCAGAAACTTATTTCTGCTGCAAACTCCTTTGTCAGCTTTCTGAGAAGAATTTCCTTCTAAGAGAAGTTTGTTTTTAAAGAACTTAATTTTTGAAATAGAAGCACGATTCAACCCCCCCTTCTCGTGCACAAATATACCTTCAAACATCATCGGCAACACCTCGGTAATAACATGTAAACCACCATGACACCAAAAAAATGTAGGACTATGTGTCGCATGCATGAAAACCATATCTCACCACATAGGCCTCCCTATCCCGTGAGATGCGCAATGCACCACCGTTCGCCCTGTCGAACAGCTGGGTTTAGGCTAATTGATAGTTCCACGTGACGGATATATATACACAAACATCACCTCTATCCCGTATCATAACTTCGTAACACCAACTCCAACGGCAACGTATCAGACAGTAATGCAGTATGATAACACAGCAGTATCACAACAGTCATATCACATCATTTCATACCATGTCACTTTATTCCATTCTAAATCATTCTCATCACCACTTACAAATCATCAATCATATTCACACATTACTATGATCCTTAAAACATAAAACAACATCATCACATACATCACACTTACTTGAACATACTAGATTCTTTGACTATGTGTTTAGGTGTTATGAAATAGTTCTTCTCTCAAGACCTTTCTTAAAGTTTTATGGATCACTATCATTAATATAGATGTTATTATTGACTGGTTATTAATTATTTATTCTGCATCTATTATTCTTATAAATTCCAATTTCTCTTCAAAAAACCAATTATTATCTCCATTTACTAGACTATCTAAGTTAAAAATTCTAATTTCTTTTAAGTAATCCAATTCTTTTCTAAACAATTTATTTTTAAGTTAAACCCTTACATAATTAATTTAATTCAGAAAGGTCATTGTTCACTTATTTATTTATTCTATTTTTCCTCTTATATTTTTTACGAACTAGTTACTATAGGAAACTTTAACTTCTTTTATAATTTAAATCTTTAATTTCACTAAACTAAAAACTTTCTAAATTTAGTATTCTCATATTAAATTTATTTCAGAAAGGTTTTCATCTTTATTTTATTATTTACACTTACTCCCTTTATTTTTAAAGCGACTTACCTAGTATTGTTTGTTTTACGGTTTATTAATTTCTTTTATAGATAAACCTAACTTTAAATCATTTTGTTATTGCTTTAATTTATAATTTACTTACTGATTAAAATAATACTCATTCGGCCAAGTGAAGTAATTTAGGGAATTTATCTAAAAAATTCCTATTTCAAATACTACGTATTTTAAACTAGTTCTAGCATTAGAAATTAAGTATTAAATGATTTAAATTTATTTTTTAAATCTGGACTGAATGTAAAAAGGTCATAATTAATATTATTTATTCATGGGAAAAGTTTATAAATATTTAAATAGTATTTATTTATAAGAAAATACATTCTAGGGACTATTTTCGCAAAACTATGCACTTTTTAATGCTTATTCTTGTCAAATAAGTGTTGTTTTATTTTTAATGCTGAAACCATATTTTTATTTCAGTAAGGAATACTTCTAAATATTTTAAATAATATTTTATTGCAATAGGGTATTTTATAGGGTCCTTTTTCTCAAAATTATGCACCTTTTAAATGCTTTTTCTCATCAAATAATTATTGGATAATAGAAATTCTAAAATCTTATTTTCATTTTATTAGAAATTATTTATTTCAGTAAGGTTTATTATTTCATATTTATTTACTTATAATCCCTTCTATTTTAACAAAAGGTGAGGTTTTTACTATATTTTTTTAGATCTTTTACATTGGTATTAGAAGAAATATTACCACAACACTTTTCTTCTAGATCTTTATTTTTATTTAATATGTTAGAGTGTTTAAAAATATATTTTTAACATTTATTAATGAACCATTCAAGAACCATCTTTCTTATGTTAAGTCTTATGTTTATTATGAACACTTTTAACCATTTTTAATCCATGAAACATCTTCAACTCATTCTCATCCCCTTTTGGCTGTGAGTCATACATCCCATGGGTACCAAAATGTGTCTTTCAACCATTCCATCATTCTCATACAAGTTTATGTCCATTTCAACATCAAGGCGCAAGATTTTCACATTTTAAACACACCACTATCAACAAAACTTGTTTTAATCATTGAAACTTTTAAGAAATTACAAGAACACTTCAAAAACTTTGTTTTGAACCAAACAAAATATTTTCACCGATTATTTTCATGCAAAAACATTTTTATCCAAGAAAAATGAAATTTTGAAAAGAATGACTTACCTAAGGATGAACCTAAAGGTACGTGGTAACTTTGAGGTTGAAGTTGTTGAAGCTTTCTCCCCTCCTCCTCTTGGCCGAAGCCTCTCCAACGGAAAGGTGGTGCCTTTTGTTTGATGAACTCCTAGGTTGATGGAATGGTGGTGGGAAAAATGGGAACTTGAAGCAAAAATGGTGAAGGTGGTGAGGCCGCGTCTAAGGCTTTGTTTGGAGGGTGAGTATTTGAGTTTTGAGTGTTTAAGAAATGAGAGAGTGTGTGTGTGGGGGGAGTGGCCGAATTCTTGGAGGGGAATATGAGAGGTTTTGAGAAAATTTCCTAAGAGAATTTCTAGTGAAATTTTAACATGGTTTTGGTATACCCTTGAGGTTAGTTTTTGTGTGGGAAATGAAGTGTGGAAGTCTCATATTTATAGAGGGAATGAGGGTGGTGGTGATCGTGGGATGTGAGGGAGAAGAAGGGTTGGAGTTTCTCAACCCTTGGATGGTGATCCATGTGGTGGATGAGTTGGCCAATAGGTGAAAGAGTGATTAGAGTTAATGGAACATTAATTAGGTGTTGGAACTCTCTCTTGCCCTCCATTCTTTCAATTTCACACGGCCATAGGCAGGGCTAGGGTTAGGGTTTTTTTTCAATTTTGGTTCTAGGTTGAATGGTTTAGTTCTTGTAATAGTGGGGTGCCACATGGCATCCCTTGAGAGGAGAAAGAAAGGTGACTTATGAGGATCTAGGGGTATTTTGTAATTTTACATTTGATAGGAAAAATATAGTTTTTTATCCTAAATGAGGTAGTATAATTAGAGGGTTATAAAATGACGAGTCTTAATTTTCATTCTTGAATAAAATGTTCTTTTTGCATGAAATTAAAAAGTTTGCATGATGGTGCCACGTGTCATGCATGCACACGTGGAGTGTTAGAACTTTGCATGGGAATTGAAATCATCATATTATGCATGCACAAATACTCATTAAAGCAATTATATCATAATTGAATCATCAAAATCATTAATTCATTAAATAAATTAATGAATTAAATCATGAATTTCCTAAATATACCATATTTAGAAACTAGGGTTTTTTGGGGTGTTACAAAGATAGTAAAAGAGGAAAGATTCTCCTTGAAAACATGCATTTTGATACATTCTATATAATGGACCCACGATAACTTCTTGAATTTTCCAAAAACTTAATTTTTTTAGTATCCCTAAGTGTACTTGTTAGCAAAACCCTTTTCTTTATTTGTTCTATGAAATTTATGTTATTAAAGGCCTTAGAAACTATATAAAACACGTTTTGCACAAGGGTTCGATGTGAGAAACCTGAAATCTATTTTGAGAGCATAGAATTGCTTTTAATTTCAAGCGAAAAGTTTTTGAGCTTTATGCTTGATTTCTTAAAAATCGAGGAAATGTACATGTTTTGAACTACTAGGATTTGGGAACTAACTTGGATTTTGAAAATTTCCAAGATGGTGTTTTGAAAATGGAAGTGAAGTATTTCAACAAAATATTTGAATTAGTTCATGGACCATAGAAACGTGAGGATCAATCTGCCTTGTACGGTTATGGAATCGCGTCTTTATCTTGGAAAATTTATTTCGATT
The DNA here is from genome assembly GCA_013621005.1 of Aeschynomene evenia. Lineage (NCBI taxonomy): Eukaryota > Viridiplantae > Streptophyta > Magnoliopsida > Fabales > Fabaceae > Aeschynomene > Aeschynomene evenia. Next base: position 32,208 of record RYYW01000055.1, on the reverse strand, counting down.
ATCTATATTTGTGTAAACAGATGTTTTTGTTTCTCTTTTCTACGAACTTGTTTTCCTTGGTTTGAAATGGTTTTCTTTGATTTAAGGTTTGGCATTGGGAACATATCGCCCTCGAAACCTGTTTTGTTTAAAACCTATTTCAAAGTGATTTTCTTTGTAGTTTTCGGTTTTAGGCGTGGAAAAAGTTTATCACCCATGAACTTGGTTTTGATTTGAAAATGATTTGCTTCCAAAGCTGTTTGTTTCATGTGATTTAATAAGAAAATTTTGTTTTGGATTTTGGCAACTAAGAAAAAATGGTTGTGTTTTGGCCAGATTGGCTTCTTAAAAGAAAAATTGAGTTTGATTTTCTAGTTTGTGAGCGCTCATGTGGATCGGTTGTTATGCTGCTCGATTTTTCGGGTTGGATGTTTGCGAACCCGTGTGAACTTTCCCTCGAGTCTCCGCGAGGAGAATGGTTTCATGTGGTGTTGTTTGATGAGATTAGGATTTTTGTTTGTATGTGTATGTGGTGTCAAATTTCGAGGACGATATTCTTTTTAAGGATGTGAGAAATGTAACACCCCGATTTTTTAATTAGGTTTTTGTTAAGGGTAATTAGTGACAATTGACCTTGATTAGGACTTAATTGATTGATATGTGTTTATACTGTTTATGTGTTGTCGGTGAACTATTTGATATGTGTGTTTGACTTGATATATGCGCTTTGTGAGATTGAATGAATTATTGATGTATGTTACATGAATTATGTGCCAAGTATATGTTTTAAAGTTGTTTTAATCATGTATGAGGGTATGTGTGTTATATGAGAGGTTATTGTATGAGTTTTTGTGCTTTTGGAGTGTTTAGAAGCTGTTTCGGGGCCCAGTAATCGGTTACATCAGGTCTGTAATCGATAGATTTCGAATATGAGTGATTTTGAACTATTGTAATCGATTACAACATTGCTGTAATCGATTACATAGTGAAGATCTCGTTTTTATTATGTTTTGGTCCCCCAACCTATCTTTTTAGTATTGCAATGATGCCTCTCCGTCCTAAAACCCTAGGACCCATTATAAATACTATTTTCCAGCCTTTCTTCATCATTGTTGCCTCCACTATTCCATCTCATACACAAACTTTTAAGCCATAGCCATTCCACACTATCATTCTCTCTCAATCCTTGCCCAACCACAAAATTACCACATATTCACGATCACCACACCAAAGTCTACAAGACTATCGATTGATTTTCTTCTCAAAGGACCTTTCATTCCATTGCTCCGTTTGTTAGGCACGTTTAGGAGGGAGAGAAGCCAAGAGAGATAAAGAGAAAGGGCATACATACTAGATTAGCTTTGGAGGCCTACAAGAAGTAGGAGTTTAGATATGCCATGCTTACGTTTATTATGTGTATTATGTGACTTTTTACCGATTGAATTGTTTGAAAACTCATTTTTCCTAGGGTTCATGAAAGGGTTATGTTTTACTGATTGATTTTCAAGAAAACCAAGTTTTACCGATTGTGTTATCTTTAAAATTGATTTCTATCGTTTGATTTATGTGTGTATTCGTTTTCTACTGATTGGAGAGGTTCTAAATCAAGTTTTAGCCATTGACTTGTGAAAAACGTATTTTTTGAAACCTAGAATATGATTTCTCGCGTTCGTAATCGATTACGACGAGTACGTAATCAATTACGAGCTGAGAATTTCCAATCGTGAGAAAACAAGCTCTCTGTTAATCGATTACAGAGAGGCTGTAATCAATTACTGTTGTAATCGATTGCAGCACTAAAAATTCTACGAAAATGTGTTGCGTTGACCCTTTTTGTGCTCTAATGTGTTCTATATTTTATATGAATGATATACTTGACTTGTCTATGACTTATGTATGATATTATGAGCTATATGCATGACAATATGATGATATTTCTGAAGGTAGTGAAACGTGAGAAGGTGGGTTGAATCACGTTACACCAACAAATCCTGTTTCTGAAAATTACTAAAAAATAAAGATCAAGTCTTGGACTTGTCTTGCACAGCGGAAACAATTGTTAGTAAATAAACAGAAACTTAGCCTATAGACAAGGCTATAATAGATCTTGAAAATATATTTACTTTCAAGCTCTTCTAAATTATAAAGGTTAAAACTTTAACCTTCAACACTTAGATAAAATATAATGATGATTTCGCAAATGCTATATGTTGTGTATGCAATGATAAATTGTAAAAACAATTAAATAAAGAGATAGGGAAGAGATAGAGCACACACAAACTTTTTATACTGGTTCGGCAACGTGCCTACTCCAGTCCCCATGATTCACCTGAGATTTCACTATCACCACCAACAACTAGGTGGACTTTCTTGCCTCTGCTACACCACAAAGGACTTCAACCCGCACCTACACCAAGGTGACTAACTGCCTTTGAATCCATAAAGGACTTCCCTTGCACCAACAACTAGGTGACTCACTGCCTTTAACAACTACAAAGGACTTCAATCCTTGCCTTCAACACCGAAGGACTTTCTACCCTTGCCTTAGACCCACTAAGGACTTCTTGCCTTACAAAAATAAGGACTTTGTATAAAAGATGTGATTTTTACCAATCAAGAACTTAGATGCAACTAAGTTTGAACCTTGATGGAGTTTTCTCTCAAAGAAAAACTAGCAAAGCTAGGGTAAACAATAAGGCTCACTCTTTTAAGAATTACAATCTTTACCCAAAAGAAAATAAGAACTTGAGGTCTAGAGATTGAAGATGAAGAGAAATAAGGATTCAATTCGACAGCGTTTTGGAACTTATAAGCTTGGGTAGTCTCTTGAATTCTTGGGCATTGAGGTCTTCTATTTATAGGGAAAATACCCTACAAATTTCGAAAATCATAGGTTGATCTCCACCCTTGATTTGAATTTGTAATATCTTGATCCAATGATGAGAGTTCCTTGATATGATTTGAAATTGATCTTCCAAAAATAGAAAAATCAAATAAAAGGAAGTTTCATCTTGACTCTTGATTCAAATATTTCCCTTTAATCCAAAGGTCAATATTTGATCTTGAAATATGGAAAATTTATAACCAAGCATAAGAAATGAGGAAATTTCATCTTGGCCCTTGAATTTGAATTGTGCCTTAATCTTGTGGTGTGCATTGCTTCAACATTTTTTCACAAAATCTTGCAAAATAATGCAAGCTTTTTGTGCCACTTTAGGAGAGAGAAAGGATAGGGTTTTTAGCTTTTCTTGCTCCACAAGTGTGCTTCCATGTTGGTACGAATTAGGATTTCACAATTTCTCATTTTCTGAAAATCCTAAAACACCAAACATGGTCTTCCAGGGAATCTTCTGTAGGTTGATTCTTGAATCTTGAATATTCTTGAATCTTGAATCTTGAATCTTGAGGCTTGAGATTCTTCTGGAATCTTGAGATTCTTCTGGAATCTTGAGATTCTTCGGGATCTTGATAGAATCTTTGGGAATCTTCACAGAATCTTCGAGAATCTTCTAGACTTGAAATTCTTGACAGAATCTTCTGGGAATCTTGTAGATTCTTATAGAATCTTTAGGAGACTCGCATAATATATGTATATATATATATATTATACATGAATATTTAAATAGAGATATTTGATAAAGAAGATTCTCTATTTAATTCCATGTATTTTCCATAAATAAATTTTTAGGAAGTGTTATCCCATAAAATAAGCTGATAGGCGAAAGAGACGTTAGTCAAAGTAATACAGCCGAGTAGAGGCAGCCGAGAAAATTGGTTAGCCGATCAAACGGATGGTCATAGCCGGATGATAGCAGGATTTCGACTGTGGCTAGAAAGGAAATCGGCTGATGACCAAATGGTTACTGAGCGGTTGCGATATTCATGGGAAGTAATGCGGAAATGGAAAGCAGAAGAGAGGTTGAGCAAAATAAGGTGAAAAATGAGGATAGAGGAGCACGAAGCCGAACGTGAAACGTGGAACCGGATAAAGTGCAAGAGAAGAGTGGAACGTTAAAGGCTATATAAATGGAGGCAGTTGGTAAAGAAAAGGACCATGAAAAACTAGCATAACAACCGCGTTATTTGTTTAAGTCTTTTATTTTTATTTCAACTTTCTTAGGAGTTGATGTAGGCAGAAACTATTCTTATCTTTGGTATATTGGCAAGTTTGTTGAGAGTAATTCAAATTATCTTTCTTATCGTCCATATTGCTTGTTGTTATCCTTTCCCACCTAAAATCTTGTTACGTGTTTTCTTGAGATATTTAGGGAACTTACAGCTGAGAATAAGATTCTCATTCTCGGTGTAATCGCCTCAAGTAATAGGGATCATTAGGTTGTTGTGTTTCGGCTGATAGTTTCTCATAACGATTAGCTGAAGTCTTTTTCAAGCAACAACATAATTGGCACGCCCGGTGGGACTTATGGGAATATTACAGAAAACATAGGCCTCGACCATCCTTGGCGGATGCAGTTAAGGTTTGGGCGATTTTCAGAAATGAGCTCTGTAAGCTCCAGAACCCTTCTGAGAGAATTAAGCATAATTCTCTTAGAGTTATGAAAGTTTTAATGATAACAAGGTAAGCCATAAGTATAAAATTTTACTTAAGGTTTTGCTAATATGTGCGCTAAGTGTCTCAGAAAGCTTTAGATTATTGCAATGCCATGAGCAAAGATCGAGACAAAACATCAAGTAGCCTTGAAATCAATTGATAAAATCATAGCGCCAAAGATATCAAAAAGGATGTCTCAGAAGCGCTGAAGGTGAAAACATGTTTCTGAGGAAAGAACACTGTCGCCTCAGAAAGGTCTCAGAAGACCTTGCGACTAGTAGTTCTCAGAAGGGTCTTCCCTCAGAAGGTTCGCCTCAGAAGTCCGTACAACTCTTAGAAGATTGGACGCAGAAGCAACCAAGTGTCTGGACTCAAGGAAGTGCAAACAGTCTCAGAAAGCTCGCTACAACTAGCCAAGGAAGTGAGAACACGCGCACTGTGCAGTTCTGAAAAGTTCCTCATTTTGCGCTGACTGTAGCAGGGAGCCGTTCTGAAAAGGACACAGCCACATAAGCAAAGTAAAAGCTTCTAATTTCGCGGCTCTTTGATGCCTATATATATGAGTTCAATTCCAGAGCAATGTGACGAAACTCTTGCGCTAAAACTCTTGATTAAACGTGCCAAAACTCTGTTGAATTGAAAATCATTTTGCGAAAACTTAGAACTTTCTCAGAAAGACAATTTTTACGAAATTGTTCTTCTAACTTTGCAAAATCTTCTAGTTCTAAATTGGTGTAAATTCTTACATTTGTAAGTTAATTCTAGAAGTCTACTAAGTGTAAAACTAGGTTTGTAACTTAGTCTTGGTAGTTGTTTTCGATCAAATCAAACCTTCGAAAAACGCTAAGTCCTTCTTTGTGTGAAGGCAAGTTTAAGTCCTCTGGTGTTTGAGGCAAGGTTCAAAGTCCTTAATTGATTAAGGCAAGGAAGTCCTCTATTGTGAGGCAAGGAAGTCCTCTAGTGTGAGGCAAGGAAATCCACTTCGGGTTGTGAAGTGGTGGAAGTCCTTTACTTGGTAAAGGCAGTGTTGTCTGAGAAGGCACATTAAGAAGAATATCTAAGAACTCTCAACTGAAGGTTGAGGACTGGAGTAGGTTGGTTAAAACCGAACCAGTATAAAACTCCTTGTGTTAAGCTTTTCTCTCTTACTCTTTAATTACATAAAGTTTTGAGAAAAAACTCCACCACGGTTTTAACTAAGAGGTCTTGTGAAAACATTACTGATTAAAATCAGAAAGCATTTAAAAGATTATAACTCAAAGTCATTTTCTTAAGACTTCTCAGATAGGAACTTTCTCAGAAAGACTAAGTTCTCAGAAACTTAATCTTCTCAGAAAGCTATTTCCGCTGCAAACTCTTAAATCCACTTTCTGAGTAAAAACAGCTTTCTAAGTAAAAGTTTTTATAAGATAATTTTCAAAACATGCACGATTCAACCCCCCCTTCTCGTGCACACATACACTTTCAATTGGCATCAGAGCTCGGTCCTTAAGGGGTTGAGCACTTAGCAGTGTCAAGGAAAAAGATCCACGAAAGGAAATATGAATTCACCAGCTGCATTCATATCAGATGGGGCTTCAATAAACAGACCTCCGATGTTTCTTGGAGACAGCTTCGACTACTGGCGTGACAGGATGACGCTGTTCATCAAGCACACCAGTCTGGACTTATGGGATAGGATTGAGAATGGAGACTATCAGCCTCTGCAGACAATTACAGAGGATGCTGTAGTTGCAACAGACGCTGAGCCAGGAGTAGCACCTCCAGCACTCAGAACCTATACAAGACGGGTCCCTAAGGATGAATGGACTCAAGAGATGAAGGAGAAAATACAACTCAACTTCAAAGCCAAGTATATTCTCCTCTGTGCTTTACCCAAAGTAGAATATGACAAAATTGTGTCATGTGATACTGCACAAGAGATTTGGGAAAGACTTCATATGCTGCACGAAGGTAATGACGAAGTCAAGGAAACAAAAATCTCAATGCTCGTACACAAATACGAGTCCTTTAGCATGCAGCCTGAGGAAACTATTGACAGCATGTCAATAAGATTTCTCCATATCATCAATCAGCTGAAAGTCTTGGGAAAGACTTATTCAAACGCTGAGATGGTAAGAAAAATCCTCAGAAGCCTTTCTGCAAAATGGCGTCCTAAGGTCACAGCAATCCAGGAAGCCAAGGATCTAAACTAGCTAGGTTTGGATGTACTATTTGGTTCGCTCAGAACGCATGAGATCGAACTGGAAGGGTTGCTCGGAGGACCATCCGCTTCCTCCAGACCTCAGAAGGGATTGGCTCTGAACAGTCAAGTCAGAAAGTCTTCCAAAGCTTTCAAAGCTGAAGAAGCTTCTGAGTCTGACAATGATGAAAGCTCAGAATCCGACAAAGACGACATCTCTCTCCTAGTAAAGAAAATGAAGAAAGCCTGGAGAAAGAGGCCAGACAAAAGCAAGGAATTCACTCCCAAGAAAGGAAAGTCAAAGCCTTCAGATGCCACATGCTTTGGATGTGGAGAAAAAGGCCACTTCAAGACGGAGTGTCCACAGAACAAGGGAAAGAAGAAGTTCATTCCCAAGAAGAAGAAGAAGGCAATGGCTGCTACATGGAGTGACTCAGAAGAGGAAAACTCTGAGTCAGAAAGTGAAGAGGAAGCTAATGTCTGCTTCATGGCCGGTACTGACTATGTTCTGGAAACAGAATCTGAGTCAGAAGAGGTACATCATCAAGCGCTGCTCCACCACCACGATGAGCAGTGGTACCTTGACAGTGGCTGCTCGAGGCACATGACTGGAAGCAAGCACTGGTTCAGAAGCCTCAAGCCCAAAAAGGGCGGAACAGTGCGATTCGGTGATGGAGCTAAGGGAAGAGTCACTGCAATCGGAGATGTTGGTAAGGATTCCTCTCACCAAATCTCAGATGTACTTTTGGTCGATGGCTTAACTCACAATCTATTAAGCATTAGTCAATTTTGTGACAAAGGCTTAAAGGTTGAGTTTTATGCCAAGTATTGTCATGTGATTAATCTCACAAATGACAAGATCGTTCTAGAAGGAAAACGTGTTGGTAACATTTATGTTATCCATCTGGATGATCTAAAGGATCAAAATGTGGAATGCCTTGTCTCTGTCCAAGAAGACAAATGGCTATGGCATAAGAAACTTGGTCATGCCCATATGAGACTTCTTTCTGAACTCTCTCAGAAAGGACTTGTAAAGGGCCTTCCCAGAATTAAGTATCAGAAGGATGCAACCTGCGACTTCTGTGAAAAAGGGAAACAGACCAAGGCTTCCTTTCCCAGTAAAAGTGGTATTTCTACTCAGAAACCACTGGAACTGCTCCACATGGATCTCTTCGGACCAACCAGAACAGCTTCCCTTTCTGGAAAACGCTATGGTCTTGTCATAGTGGATGATTACTCCAGATTCACTTGGGTTTTCTTTCTAGCTTCTAAGGAAGAAACTTTTGAGAAGTTCAAAGCATTTGCGAAAAGAGTTTCAACTGAAAAAGATTCGCACATTCATGCCATTAGATCAGATCATGGTGGTGAATTTGAGAATCATGCTTTTGAAAAGCTTTGTGAAAATCTGGGCATAGCTCACGAATTCTCATCTCCCAGAACTCCTCAACAAAATGGAGTAGCTGAGAGAAAGAATCGAAGCCTTCAAGAGATGGCAAGAACAATGCTCTTAGAAAGTGGACTTTCAAAAGGTTTCTGGGCTGAAGCAGTAAATACTTCATGCTACATTCAGAATCGAGTCTTTCTAAGACCAATTCTGAAAAAGACACCTTACGAGCTATGGAAGAATAAAATACCAAACATTTCTTATTTCCATGTATTTGGTTCTTCTTGTTTTATTCTCAACACAAAGGACAAACTCTCCAAGTTTGATCCTAAGTCCGATGATGGATACTTCCTAGGATACTCCTCAGCCTCTAAAGCTTACAGAGTATATAACAAAAGGAGTAAATGTGTTGAAGAGACAATCCATATTAAGTTCAAAGAACTTAGTAAGGACCTGTCTCAGAAAGATGCTAACTTAGAAGATGAATTTGAGAAACTCAACATCTCTTCTGAGAAAGCCAAAAGGAAAATTCTTATAGATGATGAGACTGACTTCCAACCCATGGAACAATCATCTTCATCTAAAGAAAAATCTAGTAACATCATCAAAGCTCCAGAACCTAGAGAATCTACTTCTCCAAATACAATGGAACCTAGATTCTCAGAAGGACAAGCTTCTGATGACTCAGAAAGAGAACCTTCTGTGTCTCGTTCTCAGAACCCTACTCCTAAAGGGATCAGAGGTTCAAGAGACTTGAAGAACATCTCTCAGAATGAAGTCTTGGGCAATCCAGAAAGTGGCGTAAGAACCAGAAGGAACTATACAAATCTTGCTATGGTCTCTGAACTTGAACCAGATTCCATAGAAGAGGCGTTAGATGATCCTAGCTGGGTAAATTCCATGCAGGATGAACTTGACCAATTCGAGAGAAATCAAGTTTGGAAACTGACTCAGAAACCCAAAGGCAAGAGTGTCATTGGGACTAAATGGGTGTTTCGAAACAAACTTGATGAAAACGGTCAAGTCGTGAGAAACAAGGCCAGATTGGTTTCTCAAGGGTACAACCAACAAGAAGGGATAGACTATGATGAAACTTTTGCTCCAGTCGCAAGATTGGAAGCTATCAGAATGTTGCTAGCTTTTGCTGCACACAAAGGTTTCAAACTCTATCAGATGGACGTTAAGTCTGCCTTCTTGAATGGATACCTTTCTGAGGAAGTTTATGTAAAACAACCTCCTGGTTTTGTGAATGATGCATTCCCGAATCATGTATTCAAGCTTACAAAGGCTCTCTATGGTCTGAAACAAGCTCCAAGAGCTTGGTACGATAGATTGAGCTCTTTCTTGCTCAAAAACGGATTCTCAAGAGGGAAAGTGGACACAACTCTTTTTACACTCTCAGAAGTCTCTGGCTTCTTGATTGTCCAGATTTATGTTGATGACATAATATTTGGCGCAACCAATGAATGCCTTTGCAAAGAATTCTCCAAGCTTATGCAAGGTGAATTCGAGATGAGCATGATGGGAGAATTAAAATTCTTCCTAGGACTGCAAATCAAGCAAGAGTCGGAAGGGACAGTTATTCATCAAGAGAAGTATACCAAGGAACTTCTGAGGAAGTTTCTGATGGATAAGGCCAAACCCATGAGCACTCCCATGCATCCCTCTCAAGTAATTGACGTGGATGAAGATGGGGAGAAAGTCTCAGAAAGCAACTATCGAGGGATGATTGGCTCACTTCTCTACTTAACTGCCTCCAGACCAGATATCCAACTCAGTGTTGGGATCTGTGCTAGATTCCAGTCTAAGCCTAAGCAATCACACTTAACTGCAGTTAAACGAATTTTACGATATCTAAGTGGAACTACTAATCTTGGTCTTTGGTACGAGAAAGGTTGTTCTTCTGATGTTGTAGGTTACTGTGATGCCGACTACGCTGGAGATAGGATAGATCGCAAAAGCACAAGTGGCTGCTGCTGCTTCTATGGAAAATGCTTGATCACTTGGTCTTGCAAGAAGCAAAATACGATCGCCCTATCAACTGCTGAAGCTGAATATGTATCTGCTGCGAAGTTGTTCTCAGATGCTCTGGATTAAGAATCAGCTACTTGATTATCAAATAAGGTACACCAAAATCCCTATCCTCTGTGATAATACAAGTGCTATCAACTTAGCTAAGAATCCTATTCAGCATTCTCGATCCAAGCACATTGATATAAAACATCATTTTATTCGGGATCATGTGCAAAAAGGCGACATTGAACTCAAATTTGTAAATACTGAGGACCAAATCGCAGATATATTTACAAAGCCTTTACCCGAGGATCGTTTCAATGTTCTGAAAGGATTTCTCAACCTAAGACGTTTCTAAGTGCTTTGAAATTTAAAAACTTTCTCTTAGAAACCCCCCTTAGTCCTAGTTTAGACTCCGAGACGAACAATAGAACTAAGCTTCTGAGCTTGAAGTAGGAAAACACAGAAAAACTCTATCTGAGAAAATTTGTTCTCAGAAGACTCATCTCTCAGAAAGGAGATCTTCTGAAACATCTCTCAGAAGGAGGGTTTCTCAGAAGGAGGGTTTCTCAGAAGGACCACCTCTCTCAGAAAGGTACCTTCCGAGAAACAAGTTACCAACGGTAACTTTTGGATAAGTGGCAGGAAACGGCTAGTTACAAGCCATGTCTATAAATACTCATTGCATTGTTTCATTTGAGCACTTTACGCTCAAAAACTTACCAAAACTCTGCCAAAACCTCTCCTCGCTTTCTTATCTTCATCTGCTCTTTCTCTCTCTTGTTCTTCTTTATCTCTTCTCAAAACTCAAACCCTTCTTCCAAATGGCCATCTCTGGAGAAATCAAGGGCTTAATGAGAAACAATCTCAATGAGATATCCGAAGATATTCTCTATGACAATGAGGAAATGCAGTCCCTATTCCATAAGACTTATCTCCCACGGAATCTAGCCATGGGAAGGGTATTGCCTCTCAATGTCTACAATCAGGTGGACGAAATTCAATTCACCTTCCTCAAGCAACCTGGATGGCCAGCCATGATGAGTTCCGAGGACGTGTGCTACCCAAATGTGGTGAGAGCTTTCTATTCGCAAATAGAAAGGTTCACCAACAAAGGGGTCAAGAGCAAGATTGGTGACCAACAGATCCGATTCTCCTCCTCTGACATCAACAAAGTCTTCAAGACCTTGAATGGTGGTGCTGTCATCGCCGACGACCCAGAATGGGTCAAGGAGGTAGATGACTCAGAAGAAGAAGTCGTGACACTTCTGACTGGTAGCAACAGCCTACCACTCAAGGGGGTAAAGGTGCCTCATCTCACGCAAGAGGCTAGAATCATCTTCTCCGTTGTGCAACACACCCTTCTCCCTCGGATTGGAGACATGGGGAACGTTACCACCATGGATGCCTGCCTGCTGTACCACCTGCTGAAGAAGGAAAGAGTAGATTTTGGGAGGATGGTGCTCAACTACATGATGCACCAGGCTCATCCGAAGAGGGCTCTCACAAGTCTACCCTACGGAAGCCTTCTGACAAGAATCCTCGACCATTTCTCCTTCCCACTTGAAGACTATGAATACGTCTTCAACCACAGTAAGTTCTCCATGGTCACCTTCAACAACATAAAGAAGAAGAAGGTACCAGAGACGGGGGCACCTAAGAAGAAGGAGGAAGCAAAGCCTTCTAAGGGAGCTGCTGGTCTCAACCAGCCCTCTAAGGCTGATAAAGGAAAGGAAAAAGTTTCCGATCCTTCAGAAAAGAAGAAGAAGAAGCAAAAGGTGACTCATCCTTCTCCAACTAGGGTGACAAGGAGTATGGCCTCTGAGGGAGCTCAGAAGACTCCTCAGAAGGAACCTACGGTTGTTGAGGCTGCTGAAGACTCAGAAGAAACAACATCTGCGCAACCCATGACCAGAAAAAGGAAAGCACCTCCAACTCTCCAAGTCCCAGACGTGCCACCAGAAGGGAAAAAGAAACGTGGTCGTTTGGTAAAAGCTTACTCTAAAACTCCACCTCTCTTTCTTAAATCTTCCTCTACTTCAATTCCTGCTTCTGATTCTGTTACTGGTTTTAAACCCACCAAATTTAAAACTAAACTCCTGCATTCCTTGAAATATCAGGGAAAGTCTCACAAAGGAGTAGGGATAAAAACCACTCAGAAACAGAGCCCGCCGAAGCCGACGGGTAAAGAAATTGTAGCTATTACTGCTACTGCCGCCACCACCGCTGCTACTACTGCTGCTGTTGAAGAAGAAGCAGAAGCTTCTCATCACTCCTCCCCATCTGGAAATGTCTCCCCCACCAGAGAAGACATTCAGGGGCATGGAGGAAATGTTGCTGATTCCTCTTCCGAGGAAGAAGATGCGGCAATCTTTCGCATTAAGCATCGCACTCCAGATGCTGGAAGCTCCAAGAAAGAGCCCCAGAAGAAGCCATCTGAGGTTTCTATGGTGGAACTTTCTGAGGCAACCACAACTGAAGTTGCCACTGTGAATGCTGAGTCATTGGCTCAGACGATGCTTGACGTCCAGAAGGCGCTGGATCAACTTTCTGAGACTCCAGAAGCTGCTCAGATGCAACAACAACAACAACAACAACAGCATGAGGAAGCCTTAATTGAACCAACTTCTGAGGTTGGTCTCCTCTCTACTGAGATCCCTTTGGAACATGAGGAAACTCATGTCTCAACACATGACGTAGTGCCTGGGACCACCAGCACTGGGCTCAGCTCAGAGGTGGGCGCTGACGCTACCATGGCTGCCGGAGTTGCAGCAGTTGAGGCATTTGTTGCCCACAGTTCCTTAGACGGAACTCTATCTGAGAAGGACTCTTAGAAGGAACCAGAGGTTCCTCCTCAAGATATAACAGAGGTTCCTCCTACATCCTTTGATCAACAAGGTCCCACTTTCTCAATAACGGACTCAATGATTGGTTCCGGCTTTCAGCTGGGAAGGATGGTAGTCACCCCACCCTCTGTGCAATTTCGGCCTTTCTCTGGTCGAACTGAGAAGTTGAAGTGCATTGAAGCCATGCATAGCCAAATATCAACCTTCAACCTCTCCGACGATGCCCAGACTTCTGGTGCTATGGAGCAACCATCAGCTAGGCAACCCTCTGATCTAGATCTTACTCTAGTTTTTGAGGACACTCAAAGGCAGCCTTCCATTGAACTTGCTGCTATTGAAGGTAAAGCTGTCCAAGAAGAAGAACCTCCTGAATATCAAACAAGGGATATAATCGATGAAGTACTTGAGGCTGAAGTCTCTCGTCCTCCTTCATCTCAACCCTCATCTTCTCAACAGCCTTCCACTGCCTCTGAACTCCCTCCAGAATGCGCTCAGAATGCGACTCAGAGCGAGATTCTCATGGAGATATGCCAGCTGCTACGCTACATTGCCAGAAGGCAGTAGTTCTAAGTCAATGATGGCGTTTATGTCTTAGCCACCCTTTTTGATGTAACAAAGGGGGAGTAAATAAATGATAAAATTTTTGTACATTGGCTACTATCGTAAACACTAGGCTAGAAACTTAGGGGGAGCAACAACTTAGGGGGAGCCAAATCTTTTGTATCTTTACAAAACCATAAATGAAAAATCATTATTTTGGCATCTCATGTTTTACCTATTTTATGCTTATCTTTAATTATTTATTTTTTTGCATCCCTTGATTTACTTAGCTTGGTATTTCTGAATCTCATACATACATTTATCATGAAATACATGCTATGTAATTGATAATCTCAAACAGTAATCATACATTGCATACTTGAACTGTTGATTATCTCAGCCTTCTAAGAAAATAACGAAGCCTTCTCTCAGAAAGCTAAATTAGTTTCTAAGAAAGCAAAAGTGAATTCTGAATAAGTTATGAACTTACTCAGAAACACTTCTGAACTTAAGCATAATTCTCTTAGAGTTATGAAAGTTTTAATGATAACAAGGTAAGCCATAAGTATAAAATTTTACTTAAGGTTTTGCTAATATGTGCGCTAAGTGTCTCAGAAAGCTTTAGATTATTGCAATGCCATGAGCAAAGATCAAGACAAAACATCAAGTAGCCTTGAAATCAATTGATAAAATCATAGCGCCAAAGATATCAAAAAGGATGTCTCAGAAGCGCTGAAGGTGAAAACATGTTTCTGAGGAAAGAACACTGTCGCCTCAGAAAGGTCTCAGAAGACCTTGCGACTAGTAGTTCTCAGAAGGGTCTTCCCTCAGAAGGTTCGCCTCAGAAGTCCGTACAACTCTTAGAAGATTGGACTCAGAAGCAACCAAGTGTCTGGACTCAAGGAAGTGCAAACAGTCTCAGAAAGCTCGCTACAACTAGCCAAGGAAGTGAGAACATGCGCACTGTGCAGTTCTGAAAAGTTCCTCATTTTGCGCTGACTGTAGCAGGGAGCCGTTCTGAAAAGGACACAGCCACATAAGGAAAGTAAAAGCTTCTAATTTCGCGGCTCTTTGATGCCTATATATATGAGTTCAATTCCAGAGCAATGTGACAAAACTCTTGCGCTAAAACTCTTGATTAAACGTGCCAAAACTCTGTTGAATTGAAAATCATTTTGCGAAAACTTAGAACTTTCTCAGAAAGACAATTTTTACGAAATTGTTCTTCTAACTTTGCAAAATCTTCTAGTTCTGAATTAGTGTAAATTCTTACATTTGTAAGTTAATTCTAGAAGTCTACTAAGTGTAAAACTAGGTTTGTAACTTAGTCTTGGTAGTTGTTTTCGATCAAATCAAACCTTCGAAAAACGCTAAGTCCTTCTTTGTGTGAAGGCAAGTTTAAGTCCTCTGGTGTTTGAGGCAAGGTTCAAAGTCCTTAATTGATTAAGGCAAGGAAGTCCTCTATTGTGAGGCAAGGAAGTCCTCTAGTGTGAGGCAAGGAAATCCACTTCGGGTTGTGAAGTGGTGGAAGTCCTTTACTTGGTAAAGGCAGTGTTGTCTGAGAAGGCACATTAAGAAGAATATCTAAGAACTCTCAACTGAAGGTTGAGGACTGGAGTAGGTTGGTTAAAACCGAACCAGTATAAAACTCCTTGTGTTAAGCTTTTCTCTCTTACTCTTTAATTACATAAAGTTTTGAGAAAAAACTCCACCACGGTTTTAACTAAGAGGTCTTGTGAAAACATTACTGATTAAAATCAGAAAGCATTTAAAAGATTATAACTCAAAGTCATTTTCTTAAGACTTCTCAGATAGGAACTTTCTCAGAAAGACTAAGTTCTCAGAAACTTAATCTTCTCAGAAAGCTATTTCCGCTGCAAACTCTTAAATCCACTTTCTGAGTAAAAACAGCTTTCTAAGTAAAAGTTTTTATAAGATAATTTTCAAAACTTGCACGATTCAACCCCCCTTCTCGTGCACACATACACTTTCAAGCTCATCGACGAACGCTGGTACACCTAGGCCTAAGGGCAAAACGGATACGACTACTAGTGCCGTGACATCTGGAATGGGTGGTGAAGGGCCCATAATTGAGACGACAACGGCACCTAGCGGTGCGTCATCAAAAAACACTTCGACGATTTCTGTGGCCTTTATCAGGAAACAAATCGAAGAAGGGATGGATGATCTCATGTATCAAGTGTTGCAACAGATGGGTGAGATTGTGCGACCCATGGTTCGCAACGTATTGCAAACTGAGGGATACCACCCATGCTGCTTGCAGTGCTCCACCAATGGTGCCGCACCTACCTCCTATTGTGACCGAAGGAATATGAGGAACGGTTACAGGAATCGTTGGTGGCATGTTTAATATTGGTATGCCTAGGAACACTGTGGAGTTCATGACCCAACCATTGGTGACACCTTTTCCGTTTGTTGTTGCCGAGCAAGGGGGTAATACGTTTGGTACAACGCCATATGGAGGAACATCTGGAGGAGCAGGCGGGGCTTCAGCTAGTCCAGCCGCGACTTTGAATCATGGATCGGTTTATGTCCATAGAAGACCGGAAGGGGCTATTGGAAATATCAGTGTGCCGTACGGTGGAGAGGTGTATCAGCAGCAAGGGGGCATGGCCCGTCCTGTTGGTATGAGACCTCCTACGTCGTATACACAAAACTGGCAGCCGCAGCCGAATATCTGGACGAATCTTCATGGAGGAGGACAAGGTTTTGTGGGTAATCCTCAGGCACCGATTTATCAACATGAAGAAGGATTATTGCCGAGGAACCCAGTTTAGCCTCAGTTGTGCGACCCCAATATGATTGCCGATGTGCTCCGGCAACATTTCGGGTTACAACTAAGACCTTTGGAAAGACCTGTATATAGGAAGCCGTATCCGGAATGGGTGGATAGAATTCCTTTTCCTAGGGGATTTCGAGCCCCAGATTTCACTACCTTTTCAGGAGAGGATGGGAAATCCACCATGGAACATATCAGCCGTTTCACAGTACAATGTGCTGAGGCCGGGCATAATGAGTACCTAAGGCTTCAGTTGTTCCCATCGTCTTTGACTGGGATAGCGTTCTCATGGTATTCTGATGGGTGAGCGTCGCAACTCCCATAAATTTAATTACTTATAAACCAAGTTCCCCTAATATAGTTTAGTGGAAACCAGGGTCGTCTCTCACAAGAAATGGCTAAGAGAGCAATACGCAAGACTAGTTGTATGAGGGTTGTCACAAGTTGGGGGGTTTTTGTTTGGATGCAAGAGGAATAAATTGGAATAATAAAAAACAGTGGTTTATGAGGTAGAACATTCATTAGGGCGTTTATCATTGGCTACAAAAGAATGCATGAGTTGATTAATTACGCCAGAGTTAGATCTAACCCTATTGTTGTGATTCTAAGAGTTGATTGCCTAGAACAAGATTAATCAGTGAGATCTCACCTTTAGTTTCGTTTTCAACAATCTTTAAAGCCAATCACATTAATCTAATTAAAGAGACTAATCAGCCAATTAATTAATCATTACCAAATCCTGATATGCCATGCATCAATTAATCAATTAACACATAAACACATGCCAATGAATTAGCCTAACTCAATCGAGTAAGCCAAGACAAAGGTTTAACACACAATTTAAGATCTCAAACTATATGCCAAGTTTTGATAATGAAAACTTATGCAAGATTAAGAACAAAGCCTCAATTTACCCCAATGATGTTCACACCCTCATAAACCACCAAGAGACTTAGTTACTCATGGAGGAAATATAAAGGCAGAAAGAAAATTGGAATTAAAACAAAGATTGAATGAAGAAATTAAACAACTTGAACAATAAAGAGGAGAGTAAAGAAAATAAATGCAATATGGAAAGATGGAAAAACGAAAAACTGAATTAATTAAAAGAGTAACTTACAAAACCCAAAGGGCTTGACGAATAACGTTGGAAATACAATGGAGGAAGTTAGAGCTAGACTAGGAAAGAAGATGGAATCCTAATGGAGACAATAAACTCTAACTAAAAGCCTAGGGTTGAAAGTAAGAAACTAGAAAATTAAAAGATGTAGTAGTGATAGTGAAAGAGATGAGATGAAGTGATCTGTTTTCTGATGCATTAGCCTTCTTTAAATAGAGTGAGCAGCCTCGAAACCCTAGCTAATTGGGCCCCCAGCTCGACCTTGCAGATAGGTCTCTGCTGTAACAGAATTACGGCACGGCGCTAGGGCGCTGAGAGCTCGCTAGGGCGCCAGTGCTGTGCACGTGATGAATTCTAGTAGGTTGCGGGCGCTGGGGCGCTCGATGCCAGTCCTGGATTCCACTGCTCCGCTTCTTGCTCAGTTCCTGATGTCTACTGCTCCAATAATCCCTATGACCTGCACCAAAAATACAAAATACCCAAGATCAAGTGCAAAGGTCATCCTTGAATTGCAAAAACATCATAAAACTTATTACTTTAGCCTTTATTTCCATTAAGTCCCAATTAATTCCAAATTGTATTAAATACAATAAAAGACTAAAATAGAGCAAAGAAATGCATACAATCATCCAAATTAAGGGTATAAAATATTGGCAAAAACCACGTTATCATATTCCTCATTGCCGCCAAATTCCATTAATAGCTGGGCTGAAATGGAAAGAGCTTTCCATGATCGCTTCTACAAAACAAGGCCAGAAGCCTCGCTCTTAGATCTGATCGCGATTAAGCAGAAGGGACAAGAGCCAGTCGGAGATTTTCTTGAGAGATTCAGGAAAATCCGAGGAATTTGCAGTGCCCAAATATCGGATGGAGAGTGTACTGCCATAGCGGTGAACAATATGAATCCTCAGCTAAGGGAGAGACTGCTGGTTGGGGACTATTCTGACTTTGGACAATTAGCCGAGAAGGCTGTTAGATATGAACAACTAATCCAAGAGAAAGAGCTGAAAAGAGTGGACAGTTTTGCGATCAATAAACCCCCTCAGAATATTAACGTGGTGGAAGGAGAATCAGATGAAGAGGTAGTTTATGAAGAGGAATCTCCGGCTGGAGAGGTGATGGTGGTCGAATTATTAAAAAGAAATGAGGTATACTCTTGTCTTGCCCTAACAGCTGCTAAAGGAAAGGAAAGAGTTAAACCTGGTAGCAAAGAGCCCTATTTGTTTGACATCACAAAGGCAGAGCAAATTTTCGATTTCCTTCTAAAAGATAAGCAATTGAAACTACCCGAAGGTCATGAAATCCCATCAGCTGAGAAAATAAAAGGGGCTAAATATTGTAAGTGGCACAACTCATGGACTCACCCTACAACAAACTGTTTGGTCTTCCAAAATGCTATCCAGAAGGGGCTAAAGGAAGGAAGGTTCAAATTTGCCGGTCGAATACAACCGGTTGTCAATGTGGAGTCTAATCCTTTCCCCGCAGTCAGTATCAACATGGTGTCAGTTTCGGAAGAAAGGTTGATGAATAGAAACCTTCGCGGGAAGGTCTTGAAGTTGAAAGCAGAGATTAATAAAGTCGACACAAAAACAGCAACAACAAAAAGGCGTGAAAATCAACATCCGTTGAAGATATATTCTAGGGGGTACTCGGAGTATAAAACGCCTAAATGGGGACTAGGTCCCAGAGAGCATTTGCGGTATGGACCGAGAAACGAGAACCGACAGCCAAAACCTCGGCTGATTTAGAATACTTGGAGGAGAAAAGATCCAAGTGAAAATCATAAGAAAGAAAGGTTACCAGAGGTTCCAGCCGAACCACGGTTGAGTGTCTTTGACAGGTTATACAACCCTCAGGGAGGAGGACCTTTCAGAAGGGGATATGCAATTCGAAACGTGCCAGCGATTGAAGATAATATTATCCCAGAAAAAGGGAAGAAGGTGGTAGAAGTAAGTTTCCACGAGAAGGGGCAAGTTCTTCGAATTACTAATCAAAATCCTAGCCAAACAACACGCATGATCAAGCCTAGGGGGCAACCTAGAGAGTATTGGCAGGTGAACAAGGGGAGGAAAGCTATCCAAGATGAGGTACCTTTTTTTTCCAGGTCACAGAAGAGAAGGCTCCAAAGGAAGAGGGCTTATCAAAAGCTAAGGGGGATGGTAGACATGTTACAAAAGGCCAAAACGGTAGAAAGAGAAGAAGTGACAAGTCCCGGGTGATGCCTTGGCTTTTTTATTTAATTTCGTAGTTTAATTTCAAAGAAAGTGTGTCAGTTTTATTTATTTTCTGTGTGTTTTTAGAGTAAATTAAGTGTTTTTAGAATAAATTGGATCTTCCTGGGTTATATTACGTTTTGGTATTATTGTGGTGTTAATTTCAGGAATTCTTGAAATAATTAGTGCCGTAGCGTATTGTAAAATTCAAGGATCAAATTCACGAAGGCCGCGCGCCCGAAAGACGCTCCGCGCCTCATAAACAGAACCGAAATGAAGAAAATACATGGATCCAGTCGCCCCGCGTTGAGACCGCACGCCGCGTCCGTAAGTGCACCAGTTCCAGGCGCTTCGCGCCCTCCCACCGCGCCTCAAACTCAGAAGGGAATAAAGATCAACGAGAGAAGCAGGCGCTTCGCGCAAATGGGGCGCCCCGCGCCCAAGAATCTGGATGGTTCGGTGCCTGCACAGCGCCCTGCACCCTCAAAGCTAGCGTTTCGCGCCAACACGGCACCTTGCGCCCGAGAAACACTCCATGCCCAGGCGTTTTGCGCTTGCTGTGCGCCTTGCGCCCTGGGTATCCTGCTTGCTACCGCGATCAGTGCATTACTGAAGCTCCACGCCCGAAGGAATTGGAAACCGAGCACCATAACTAATTTCCAAAATTGTGCTATAATTCAGGATCAATTCAAATGCAAATTTGTTTGATATCTTTTTGAGTTATCTTTAAACTAAAATCCCTTTGTTTTAGGGATAGGAACAATTTAAATTCTAGGACTATCTGATTATAAATAGGACTAGAATGGAAGCTCAGAATTATCTTTGTTTTTATCTTTTGTTCTATCTTTTGTTTCACGTACCGTGTTCTTTGCTATTTTTATAAATTCAGTTATTCGTTCTTAAAAATGTCTTTCAATTTTTATGCTTTGTTCTCTTTAATTATGAGCAACTAATTTCTTTGTTAGGGAAAGGGGGATTGTATTACTATGAATTAATCTGATGTTTGTGAACCTTTGAGTTTTATTAATTCAATTCAAGCAATTACCTTATTTGTATTGTGTTGTTCTGAGGATTGGAAAATCACTTTTCAACTTATTTTGGATTCATGTATTTATTTGGGAAAATAAATTTGTGAATTAGCTTAAGGGAAATTGCCAGAAAGATTAATATCTAGGAATAGAATTAAGATTTTTGTGAACTTTGAATCCGTAAAAATATTTTATCTTTTCTTTGAAATGATTTGATCAAGGGATTGACTAATTGTTCATAGAAAAAGTGTTAAATTACCAAGGAATTTGAATTGACAACTTAAGATTCGTTCATTGAATTGAGGTTTTAAAATTTAAAGGCAAGCAAATGTTTTATTAACTTCAGAAAATACGTGAACCCGATTTCCTAACCTTTCATCAATTTAATTTTCATTAAACTTTTTACTGCATTTTTACATTCTACAGTTCTTTCATTTCCGTTTTACTTTTATTCATCAAACTCTCTTTGGTTTGTCTAATTTGAAATCTACTTTAAGAAATTTTTGCTCGGTTCTTTAATCCTCGTGGGAACGATACCCACTCACCGTGGTTTTTATTAATTGAACGATTCGGTGCACTTGCCGATACCCCCATCAAGTTTTTGGCGCCGTTGCCGGGGATTAATTGAAACTGACAATTAGAGTAATTGAGTGATTTCTAAATTAGATATTGTTCTTTTATTTATTTTATTTTTGCACTCCCTTCACTGTGACGTTGGGAGTGCCGTATCTCACTTTCATCTAGTTTGGTGTTTGTTTTGCATGCAAAATAGCACCAACGGCTCTATACTTTGATCCGGAAATCGAGAAGACTTTGAGGCTGTTAAGGAAGGAAAAGAAAAGAGCAGAGATGGCTGAGGAAGTTTGATGGAAAAAGAAGGACTTTGGGAGACTATGCTACACCTACTACCAATTGGTGTGGTAATAGTATTGTCCCACCACCAGTACAAGCAAATAATTTTGAACTCAAACCTTCACTCATTCAATTGGTGCAACAAGAGCAATTTAGTGGAGGAGCTCTTGATGATCCCAATGTACACTTAGCAACTTTTCTCTAGCTATGTGATACAATCAAGAGCAATGGTGTGAGTTCAGATGCAATTAAGTTGAGGCTCTTTCCTTTCTCTCTTAGGGATAGAGCTAAACTATGGTTGCAATCACAGCCACTGAAAAGCATCTGTATGTGGGAGGACTTAGTTAGTAAATTTCTAGCTTAGTACTTCCCTCATCAGAAACTGGCAAAATTAAGGAATGACATCAATTCATTTGCTCAAAAGGAAGGGGAGTCACTCTATGAAGCATGGGAAAGATACAAGGAGATGCTCAGAAAATGTCCACACCATGCAATCCCTGACTGGCTACAAATTCAAACATTCTATGATGGAGTTTCTCAAAGTTCAAGAGCTATGATCAATGCAAGTGCTGGAGGATCTCTTCATAGGAAAACCCCTGAAGAAGCTTTGGAGTTGATTGAGACAATGGCTGAGAATAATTTCTTATGTCCAAGTGACCGAACTCCATTAAAGAAAGGTATGATGGAGTTGGACACATTGGACACTCTCTTGGCACAAAACAAGATGATGTCTCAACAACTAACTACACTTACAAAGCAAATGGGACAAATGCAAGCTGCTGTAGTAGGACTTTCAAGTTCATCTTGTTAACTTTGTGGGGGAGCCCATAAAAATGAAGAATGTTATCTTTTCAAAGAAACCCCACTTGAGCAAGTGAACTACATGGGGAACCCTCCAAGGCAACAAAATGACCCATATTCCAAAACTTACAATCCTGGGTGGAGGAATCATCCAAATTTTGGGTGGGGTAATCAAGGACAGAAGCAATTCAATGTTCCAACTCAACAACATCCATTTATTCCTCCACAAGGTCCCCCTAAACCAACTTCATTGGAGATTTCTATGGAGAAACTCACTCAATCCACTTCTACATTTGTGCAACAAACCTCAAGTTTCATGCAAGAAACAAGAGCTAATTTTAAAAATCAAGAGGCTTCCATAAGGAACTTGGAGGTAAAAGTGGGGCAAATAGCTAAACAACTCTCTGAGAGGCCATCTAGAATTTTTCCAAGCAACACAGAACCAAATCCTAAGGAGCATTGTAAAGCTATTCAATTGAGGAGTGGAAAAACACTTAAAGAACAAAAAGAAGAAAAGCAAGAAAAAAGGGGATGTATGGGAAAAGCAACAAGAGGAAGAAGTATCCATGCACAAAGAAGAAGAAAAAGAAGCCCCCATGCAAGAAGAAAAGAGTGAAGAAGTCAAAGTTGCTCCATACATACCAAGGTTACCATATCCTCAAAGACTTCAAAAACAAACCCAGGAAAAGCAATTCTCAAAGTTCTTGGACATATTTAGGAAGCTACAAATAAATATTCCATTTGCTGAGGCTCTTGAGCAAATGCCTTTATATGCCAAGTTCATGAAGGATTTGCTATCAAGAAAAAGAACTCTCAAGGAAGATGAAACAGTGATGCTCACAGAGGAATGTAGTGCTGTCATTCAAAAGAAGATTCCTCAAAAATTAAAAGATCCTGGGAAGTTTTATGTTCCTTGCACTATTGGAAGTTTGACCATTGGGAAGACTTTGTGTGATTTGGGAGCAAGCATAAACCTCATGCCTCTGTCCATAATGAAGAAGTTAAATATTGAGGAGGTGAAGCCAACCTCTATCTCCCTGCAACTTGCTGATTGTTCAATCAAGTTTCCCTTTGGTGTTGTAGAAAATGCACTTGTCAAGGTTGATAAATTTATTTTTCCTACAGACTTTGTGGTGCTTGATATGGAGGAAGATGAAGACACTCCTATTATCCTTGGGAGACCATTCTTAGCCACTAGAAGAGCATTAATTGATGTGCAAAAGGGTGAGTTAACATTAAGAGTCCATGATGAAAAGGTGGTCTTTAATGTTTTCAACACTATGAAATTTCCAGGTGGACCAAGAATGTTCCATGAGGTTAGACACACTAGATCCTTTGGTGGAGGAAGTTTTTGCATTAACTTGGGAAGATGAGGTCATAGAAACAGTAGCCCTTGTTGAAGAAAATGATGAAAAAGAACAAGAGGATCTTAATATGTCAAATTCTTCCCCAACACTTCAAGAAACAGAGGAACTTTTGTTGAAGAAAAAGGGAGAGAAGCAAGTGAAAGTGTATGTGTGCACGAGAAGGGGGGGTTGAATCGTGCAAGTTTTAAAAAATTACTTCTTAAAACTTTTACTTAGAAAGCTGTTTTTACTCAGAAGGTAGATTTAAGAGTTTGCAGCGGAAATTGCTTTATGAGAAGATTGAGTTTCTGAGAACTTAGTCTTTCTGAGAAAGTTCCTTTCTGAGGATTTTCAAGAAAATGACTTAAAGTTAGAGTTTCTTAAAAACCTTCTGATTTTGATCAATAAGGTTTTCACGAGACCTCTTAATTGGAATCGTGGTAGAGATTTTCTCAAAGATTTATGCAAGTAAGGAGCAAGGGAGAAAAGCTTAACACAAAGAATTTTATACTGGTTCGGTTATAACCAACCTACTCCAGTCCTCAACCTTCAGTTGAGAGTTCTTAGATATTCTTCTTAAAGTGCCTTCCCAGACAACACTGCCTTTACCAAGTAAAGGACTTCCACCACTTCACAACCCGAAGTGGATTTCCTTGCCTCACACTAGAGGACTTCCTTGCCTCCAACACTAGAGGACTTCCTTGCCTCCAACACTAGAGGACTTCCTTGCCTCCAACACTGGAGGTCTTTGAACTTTGCCTCAAACACCAGAGGACTTAAAACTGCCTTCACACAAAGAAGGACTTAGAGTTTTTCGGAAAGTAGTTTTTGCTTCGAAAACCAACTACTAAGATTAAGTTACAAACTTAATTTGACCCTTAGTAGACTTCTAGATTTAACTTACAAATGTAAGAATTTGCACTAGTACAGAACTAGAAGATTTTCGCAAAGTTAGAAGAACAATTTCGTAAAATTGTCTTTCTGAGAAAGTTCTAAGTTTTCGCAGATGATTTTCAATTCAGCAGAGTTTTTGCACGTTTGATAAAGAGTTTTTAGCGCAAGAATTTCGTCACATTGCTCTGGAATTGAACTCATATATATAGGCATCAAAGAGCCGCGAAATTAGAAGCTTTCACTTTGCTTATGTGGCTGTGTCCTTTTCAGAACGGCTCCCTGATACAGTCAGCGCGAAATGAGGAACTTTTCAGAACTGCACAGTGCGCGTGTTCCCACTTCCTTAGCTAGTTGTAGCGAGCTTTCTGAGACTGCTTGCGATCCCTTGAGTCCAGACACTTGGTTGCTTCTGAGTCCAACTTTCTGAGAGTTGTACGGACTTCTGAGGCGAACCTTCTGAGGGAAGACCCTTCTGAGAACTACTAGTCGCAAGGTCTTCTAAGACCCTTCTGAGGCGACAGTGTTCTTTCCTCAGAAACATGTTTTCACCTTCTGCGCTTCTGAGACATCCTTTCTGATATCTTTTGGCGCTATGATTTTATCAATTGATCTCGAGGCTACTTGATGTTTTGTCTTGGTCTTTGCTCATGGTATTGCAATAATTTAAAGCTTTCTGAGACACTTAGCGCACATATTAGCAAAACCTTAAGTAAAATTTTTATACTTATGGCTTACCATGTTATCATTAAAACCTTCATAACTTTAAGAGAATTATGCATAATTCTCTCAGAAGGGTTCTGGAGCTTACAATCTCCCCCTTTTTGATGATAACAACTTAAGTCTTAAGATAATAATTTTGCTTAAGTTCAGAAGTGTTTCTGAGTAAGTTCACAACTTATTCAGAATGTACTTTTGCTTTCTTAGAAACTAACTTAGCTTTCTGAGAGAAGGCTTAGTTATTTTCTTAGAAGGTTGTGATAATCAACAGTTAAAGTATGCAATGTATGATTACTGTTTGAGATTATCAATTACATAGCGTGTATTTCTTGATGAATATACTTATGAAATTCAGAAATACCAGGCTAAGTAAATCAATAGATGCCAAATAATTAAGAATAAGCATGGAATTAAGTAAAAACATGAGATGCCAAAATAATGATTTTTCATTGATGGTTTTGTAGAGATACAAAATATTTGGCTCCCCCTAAGTTGTTGCTCCCCCTAAGTCCTAGCCTAGTGTTTACGTATAGCCAATGTACAAAAAATTTTATCATTTATCTACTCCCCCTTTGTTATATCAAAAAGGGTGGCTAAGACATAAACGCCATCATTGACTTAGAACTACTGCCTTCTGGCAATGTAGCGTAGCAGCTGGCATATCTCCATGAGAATCTCGCTCTGAGTCGCATTCGGAGCGCATTCTGGAGGTAGTTCAGAGGAAGTGGAAGGCTGTTGAGAAGATGAGGGTTGAGATGGAGGAGGGCGAGAGACTTCAGCCTCAAGAACCTCATCGATGATATCCCTCTGTTGATATTCAGGAAATTCTTCTTCGTGGACAGCTTTGTCTTCAATAGCAGCGAGTTCAATAGAAGGCTGCCTCTGAGTGTCCTCAGAAACTAGAGCAAGGTCTAGATCAGAAGGTTGCCGAGCTGATGGTTGCTCCATAGCACCAGAAGTCTGAGCATCTTCGGAGAGGTTGAAAGTTGAGATCTGGCTATGTATGGCTTCAATGCACTTCAACTTCTCAATTCGACCAAAGAAAGGCCGAAATTGCACAGAGGGAGGGGTGACTACCATTCTTCCCAGCTGAAAGCCGGAACTAATCATCGATTCTGTAATCGAGAAGGTAGGACCCTGTTGATTGAAGGATGGAGGGGGAACTTCTGTTAGATCTAGAGGAGGAACCTCTGGTTCCTTCTGAGAGTCCTTCTCAGATAGAGTTCCTTCCAAGGAACTGTGGGCAACAAATGCCTCAACTGCTGCAACGTCGGCAGCCATGGTAGCGTCAGCGCCCACCTCTGAGCTGAGCCCAGTGCTGGTGGTCCCTGGCACTACTTCATGTGTTGAGACATGAGTTTCCTCATGTTCCGGAGGGATCTCAGAAGAGAGGGGACCAACCTCAGAAGTTGGTTCAAGTAAGGCTTCCTCATGCTGTAGTTGTTGTTGCGGTTGCATCTGAGCAGCTTCTGGAGTCTCAGAGGGTTGATCCAGTTCCTTCTGGACATCAAGCATTGTCTCAGCCAGTGACTCAACATTCACAGCAGCAGCCTCGGTTGTGGTTGCCTCAGAGAGTTCCACCATAGAAACCTCAGAGGGCTTCTTCTGGGGCTCTTTCTTGGAGCTTCCAGCATCTGGAGTGCGATGCTCAATGCGGAAGCTTGCCGCATCTTCTTCCTCAGACGAAGAATCAGCAACATTTCTTCCATGCCCCTGAATGTCTTCTCTGGTTGGAGAGACATTCCCAGAGGGGGAGGAGTGATGAGAAGCTTCTGCTTCTTCTTCAGCAGCAGCAACAGCAGTGGTAGTAGTGATGGTGGCAACAGCAGCAACTGCTATAATTTCTTTACCCGTCGGCTTCGGCGGCCTCTATTTCTTAGTGGTTTTTATCCCCACTCCTTTGTGAGACTGTCCTTGATAATTCAAGGAATGCAGGAGTTTAGTTTTAAATTTGGTGGGTTTAAAACCAGCAATAGAATCAGAAACAGGAATTGAAGTAGAAGAAGATTTAAGAAAGGAAGGTGGAGTTTTAGAGTAAGCTTTTACCAAACGACCACGTTTCTTTTTCCCTTCTGGTGGCACGTCTGGGACTTGGAGAGTTGGAGGTGCTTTCCTCTTTCTGGTCAGGAGTTGCTCAGAAGTTGTTTCTTCGGAGTCTTCAGCAGCCTCAACAACCTCAGGTTTCTTCTGAGGAGTCTTCTGAGCTTCCTCTGAAGCCATACTCCTTGTCACCCTTGTTGGAGAAGGATGAGTCATTTTTTGCTTCCTCTTCTTCTTCTCTGAAGGATCGGAAACCTTTTCCTTTCCTTTTTCAACCTTAGAAGGCTGTTTGGGACCGGCAGCTCCCTTAGAAGGCTTTGCTTCCTCCTTCTTCTTCTTGATGTTGTTGAAGGTGAACATTGAGAATTTGCTGTGGTTGAAGACATACTCGTAGTCCTCAAGTGGGAAGGAGAGATGGTCGAGGATTCTGGTTAGAAGGCTTCCGTAAGGTAGACTTGTGAGAGCCCTCTTAGGATGAGCTTGGTGCATCATGTAGTTGAGCACCATCCTTCCAAAATCTACTCTTTCCTTTTTCAGCAGGTGGTACAATAGGCATGCATCCATGGTGGTAACGTTCCCCATGTCTCCAATCCGAGGGAGAAGGGTATGTTGAACAATTGAGAAGATGATTCTGGCCTCTTGCGTAAGATGAGGCACCTTTACGCCCTTGAGTGGTAGACTGTTGCTACCAGTCAGAAGTGTCACCACTTCTTCTTCTGAGTCATCTACCTCCTTGACCCATTCTGGGTCGTCGGCGATGACGACACCACCATTCAAGGTCTTGAAAACTTTGTTGATGTCAGAGGAGGAGAAGCGGATTTGCTGATCAGCAATCGTGCTTTTGACCCCTTTTTTGGTGAACCTTTCGATTTGAGAGTAGAAGGCCCTCACCACATTTGGGTAGCATACATCCTCGGAGCTCATCATGGCTGGCCATCCAGGTTGCTTAAGGAATGTGAGCTGAAGTTCGTCCACCTGGTTGTAGACATTGAGAGGCAATACCCTTCCCATGGCTAGATTCCGTGGGAGATAGGTCTTGTAAAATAGGGATTGCATCTTCTCATCTTCGTAGAGGATGTCTTCTGACACCTCATTAAGGTTATTTCTCATTAATCCTTTAATTTCTCCAGACGAGGCCATTTGGTAGAAAGGGTTTGAATTTGGAATGAGATGAAGGGAGATAGAGAAGAACAAGAGAGCAGAGATAGCAGAGAGAGAGAGAGATGGGATATGAAATAGATGAAGATTGGAAAGCGAGGAGAGGATTTGGAAGAGTTTTGGTAAGTTTTAAGCGCAAAGTGCTCAAATGGAACAATGCCATGAGTATTTATAGAATTGGCTTGTAACTAGCCGTTTCTGACGCTTATCCCAAAAGTTACCGTTGGTAACTTGTTTCTCGGAAGGTACCCTTCTGAGAGAAGTGGTCCTTCTGAGAAATGCTCCTTCTGAGAAATGTTTTAGAAGATCTCCTTTCTGAGGGATGAGTCTTCTGAGAACAAATTTTCTCAGATAGAGTTTTCTGTGTTTATCCTACTTCTAGCTCAGAAGCTTAGTTCTGATGTTTGTCTCAGAGTCTAAACTAGGACTAAGGGGGGTTTCTAAGAAAAAGTTTTTAATTTCAAAGTACTTAGAAACGTCTTAGATTAAGAAATCCTTTCAGAACATTGAAACGATCCTCGGGTAAAGGCTTTGTAAATATATCTGAGATTTGATCCTCAGTATTCACAAATTTGAGTTCAATGTCGCCTTTTTGCACATGATCCCGAATAAAATGATGTTTTATATCAATGTGCTTGGATCAAGAATGCTGAATAGGATTCTTAGCTAAGTTGATAGCACTCGTATTATCGCAAAGGATAGGAATTTTGGTGTACCTTAATTGATAATCAAGTAGCTGATTCTTAATCCAGAGCATTTGAGAACAGCAGTTTGCAGCAGACACATATTCAGCTTCAGCAGTTGATAGGGCGATCGTATTTTGCTTCTTGCAGGACCAAGTGATCAAGCATTTTCCAAAGAAGCAGCAGCAGCCACTTGTGCTTTTGCGATCGATCCTATCTCCAGCGTAGTCAACATCACAATATCCTACAACATCAGAAGAACAACCTTTCTCGTACCAAAGACCAAGATTAGTAGTTCCACTTAAATATCGTAAAATTCGTTTAACTGCAGTTAAATGTGATTGCTTAGGCTTAGACTGGAATCTAGCACAGATCCCAACACTGAGTTGGATATCTGGTCTGGAGGCAGTTAAGTAGAGAAGTGAGCCAATCATCCCTCGATAGTTGCTTTCTGAGACTTTCTCACCATCTTCATCCAAATCAATTACTTGAGAGGGATGCATGAGAGTGCTCATGGGTTTGGCCTTATCCATCAGAAACTTCCTCAGAAGTTCTTTGGTATACTTCTGTTGGTGAATAACTGTCCCTTCTGACTCTTGCTTGATTTGCAATCCTAAGAAGAATTTTAATTCTCCCATCATGCTCATCTCGAATTCACCTTGCATAAGCTTGGAGAATTCTTTGCAAAGGCATTCATTGGTTGCGCCAAATATTATGTCATCAACATAAATCTGGACAATCAAGAAGCCAGAGTCTTCTGAGAGTGTAAAGAGAGTTGTGTTTACTTTCCCTCTTGAGAATCCGTTTTTAAGCAGGAAAGAGCTCAATCTATCGTACCAAGCTCTTGGAGCTTGTTTCAGACCATAGAGAGCCTTTGTAAGCTTAAATACGTGATCCGGGAATGCATCATTCACAAAACCAGGTGGTTGTTTTACATAAACTTCCTCAGAAAGGTATCCATTCAAGAAGGCAGACTTAACGTCCATCTGATAGAGTTTGAAACCTTTGTGTGCAGCAAAAGCTAGCAACATTCTAATAGCTTCCAATCTTGCGACTGGAGCGAACGTTTCATCATAGTCTATCCCTTCTTGTTGGTTGTACCCTTGAGCAACCAATCTGGCCTTGTTTCTCACGACTTGACTGTTTTCATCAAGTTTGTTTCGAAACACCCATTTAGTCCCAATGACACTCTTGTCTTTGGGCTTCTGAGTTAGTTTCCAAACCTGATTTCTCTCGAATTGGTCAAGTTCATCCTGCATGGCATTTACCCAGCTAGGATCATCTAACGCCTCTTCTATGGAGTCTGGTTCAAGTTCAGAAACCATAGCAAGATTTGTATAGTTCCTTCTGGTTCTTACGCCACGTTCTGGATCACCCAAGACTTCATTCTGAGAGACGTTCTTCAAGTCTCTTGAACCTCTAATCCTTTTAGGAGTAGGATTCTGAGAAGGAGACACAGAGGGTTCTCTTTCTGAGTCATCAGAAGCTTGACCTTCTGAGAATCTAGGTTCCATTGTATTTGGAGAAGTAGATTCTCTAGGTTCTGGAGCTTCGATGATGCTACTGGATTTTTCTTTAGATGGAGATGGTTGTTCCATGGGTTGGAAGTCAGTCTCATCATCTATAAGAATTTTCTTTTTGGCTTTCTCAGAAGTGATGTTGAGTTTCTCAAACTCATCTTCTAAGTCTGCATCTTTCTGAGACATGTCCTTACTAAGTTCTTTGAGCTCAATATGGATTGTCTCTTCAACACATTTACTCCTTTTGTTATATACTCTGTAAGCTTTAGAGACTGAGGAGTATCCTAGGAAGCATCCATCATCGGACTTAGGATCAAACTTAGAGAGTTTGTCCTTTGTGTTGAGAATAAAACAAGAAGAACCAAATACATGGAAATAAGAAATGTTTGGTATTTTATTCTTCCATAGCTCGTAAGGAGTCTTTTTCAGAATTGGTCTCAGAAAGACTCTATTCTGAATGTAGCATGAAGTGTTAACTGCTTCAGCCCAGAAACCTTTTGAAAGTCCGCTTTCTAAAAGCATTTTTCTTGCCATCTCTTGAAGGCTTCGATTCTTTTCTCAGCCACTCCATTTGTTGGAGTTCTGGGAGATGAGAATTCGTGAGAATTGCCCAGATTTTCACAAAACTTTTCGAAAGCATGGTTCTCAAATTCACCACCATGATCTGATCTTCATGAATGTGCGAATCCTCCTTTCTGTTGAAACTCTTTTGCAAATGCTTTTGAACTTCTCAAAAGTTTCTTCCTTAGAGAGCTAGAAAGAAAACCCAAGTGAATCTGGAGTAATCATCCACATATGACAAGACCATAGCGTTTTCCAGAAAGGGAGGCCGTTCTGGTTGGTCCAAAGAGATCCATGTGGAGCAGTTCCAGTGGTTTCTGAGTAGAAATACCTTTTACTAGGAAAGGAAGCTTTGGTCTGTTTCCCTTTTTCACAGAAGTCGCAGGTTGCATCCTTCTGATACTTAATTCTGGGAAGGAAGGCCTTTACAAGTCCTTTCTGAGAGAGTTCAGAAAGAAGTCTCATATGGGCATGACCAAGTTTCTTATGCCATAGCCATTTGTCTTTTGGACAGAGACAAGGCACTCCACGTTTTGATCCTTTAGATCATCCAGATGGATAACATAAATATTACCAACACGTTTTCCTTCCAACGATCGTCTTTGTTTGTGAGATTAATCAACATGACAATACTTGGCAAAACTCAACCTTTAAGCCTTTGTCACAAAATTGACTAATGCTTAATAATTGTGAGTTAAGCCATCGACCAAAAGTACATCTGAGATTTGGTGAGAGGAATCCTTACCAACATCTCCGATTGCAGTGACTCTTCCCTTAGCGCCATCACCGAATCGCACTGTTCCGCCTTTTTTGGGCTTGAGACTTCTGAACCAGTGCTTGCTTCCAGTCATGTGCCTCGAGCAGCCACTGTCAAGGTACCACTGCTCATCGTGGTGGTGGGCAGCGCTTGATGATGTACCTGCAGTCACAAAGTTAACAGATTTAGGTACCCATTCTTTGTTGGGTCCTTGCTTGTTAG
>RYYW01000054.1:303580-317443 GCA_013621005.1 Aeschynomene evenia | reverse complement strand
TGAGCTTGTCCGAGACCAGAGGAACGGCAATCGGTGAGCCTCGGGCACCCCCGTTGACTTTCAGTTGACCGGTGCGATATTACAAAAAATACTGGGAAAAAAAAAAGAAAAAGATCAAAAAGAGGTGCAACACGAGGACTTCCCAGGAGGTCACCCATCCCAGTACTACTCTCGCCCAAGCACGCTTAACTTCGGAGTTCTGATGGGATCCGGTGCATTAGTGCTGGTATGATCGCACCTGTGAATTATTGCGTGAATAATTCCTTTATCCCTTCGTTGTCGTTCAAAATTCATCCTCCTCGGGAGTCAAAATTGAAGGTCTTCAGTACGTGGGGCCCACAGTAATTCGATGGGTGAGCTTGTCCGAGACCAGAGGAACGGCAATCGGTGAGCCTCGGGCACCCCCGTTGACTTTCAGTTGACCGGTGCGATATTACAAAAATACTGGGAAAAAAAAAGAAAAAGATCAAAAAAGAGGTGCAACACGAGGACTTCCCAGGAGGTCACCCATCCCAGTACTACTCTCGCCCAAGCACGCTTAACTTCGGAGTTCTGATGGGATCCGGTGCATTAGTGCTGGTATGATCGCACCTGTGAATAATTTTTTATCCCTTCGTTGTCGTTCAAAATTCATCCTCCTCGGGAGTCAAAATTGAAGGTCTTCAGTACCGTGGGGCCCACAGTAATTCGATGGGTGAGCTTGTCCGAGACCAGAGGAACGGCAATCGGTGAGCCTCGGGCACCCCGTTGACTTTCAGTTGACCGGTGCGATATTACAAAAAATACTGGGAAAAAAAAAAGAAAAAGATCAAAAAAGAGGTGCAACACGAGGACTTCCCAGGAGGTCACCCATCCCAGTACTACTCTCGCCCAAGCACGCTTAACTTCGGAGTTCTGATGGGATCCGGTGCATTAGTGCTGGTATGATCGCACCTGTGAATTATTGCGTGAATAATTCCTTTATCCCTTCGTTGTCGTTCAAAATTCATCCTCCTCGGGAGTCAAAATTGAAGGTCTTCAGTACCCGTGGGGCCCACAGTAATTCGATGGGTGAGCTTGTCCGAGACCAGAGGAACGGCAATCGGTGAGCCTCGGGCACCCCCGTTGACTTTCAGTTGACCGGTGCGATATTACAAAAAATACTGGGAAAAAAAAAAGAAAAGATCAAAAAGAGGTGCAACACGAGGACTTCCCAGGAGGTCACCCATCCCAGTACTACTCTCGCCCAAGCACGCTTAACTTCGGAGTTCTGATGGGATCCGGTGCATTAGTGCTGGTATGATCGCACCTGTGAATAATTCTTTATCCCTTCGTTGTCGTTCAAAATTCATCCTCCTCGGGAGTCAAAATTGAAGGTCTTCAGTACCCGTGGGGCCCACAGTAATTCGATGGGTGAGCTTGTCCGAGACCAGAGGAACGGCAATCGGTGAGCCTCGGGCACCCCCGTTGACTTTCAGTTGACCGGTGCGATATTACAAAAAAACTGGGAAAAAAAAAGAAAAAGATCAAAAAGAGGTGCAACACGAGGACTTCCCAGGAGGTCACCCATCCCAGTACTACTCTCGCCAAGCACGCTTAACTTCGGAGTTCTGATGGGATCCGGTGCATTAGTGCTGGTATGATCGCACCTGTGAATTATTGCGTGAATAATTCCTTTATCCCTTCGTTGTCGTTCAAAATTCATCCTCCTCGGGAGTCAAAATTGAAGGTCTTCAGTACCGTGGGGCCCACAGTAATTCGATGGGTGAGCTTGTCCGAGACCAGAGGAACGGCAATCGGTGAGCCTCGGGCACCCCCGTTGACTTTCAGTTGACCGGTGCGATATTACAAAAAATACTGGGAAAAAAAAAAAAAAAGATCAAAAAGAGGTGCAACACGAGGACTTCCCAGGAGGTCACCCATCCCAGTACTACTCTCGCCCAAGCACGCTTAACTTCGGAGTTCTGATGGGATCCGGTGCATTAGTGCTGGTATGATCGCACCTGTGAATAATTCCTTTATCCCTTCGTTGTCGTTCAAAATTCATCCTCCTCGGGAGTCAAAATTGAAGGTCTTCAGTACCGTGGGGCCCACAGTAATTCGATGGGTGAGCTTGTCCGAGACCAGAGGAACGGCAATCGGTGAGCCTCGGGCACCCCCGTTGACTTTCAGTTGACCGGTGCGATATTACAAAAAATACTGGGAAAAAAAAAAGAAAAGATCAAAAAAGAGGTGCAACACGAGGACTTCCCAGGAGGTCACCCATCCCAGTACTACTCTCGCCCAAGCACGCTTAACTTCGGAGTTCTGATGGGATCCGGTGCATTAGTGCTGGTATGATCGCACCTGTGAATTATTGCGTGAATAATTCCTTTATCCCTTCGTTGTCGTTCAAAATTCATCCTCCTCGGGAGTCAAAATTGAAGGTCTTCAGTACCCGTGGGCCCACAGTAATTCGATGGGTGAGCTTGTCCGAGACCAGAGGAACGGCAATCGGTGAGCCTCGGGCACCCCCGTTGACTTTCAGTTGACCGGTGCGATATTACAAAAAATACTGGGAAAAAAAAAGAAAAAGATCAAAAAGAGGTGCAACACGAGGACTTCCCAGGAGGTCACCCATCCCAGTACTACTCTCGCCCAAGCACGCTTAACTTCGGAGTTCTGATGGGATCCGGTGCATTAGTGCTGGTATGATCGCACCTGTGAATAATTCTTTATCCCTTCGTTGTCGTTCAAAATTCATCCTCCTCGGGAGTCAAAATTGAAGGTCTTCAGTACCGTGGGGCCCACAGTAATTCGATGGGTGAGCTTGTCCGAGACCAGAGGAACGGCAATCGGTGAGCCTCGGGCACCCCCGTTGACTTTCAGTTGACCGGTGCGATATTACAAAAAATACTGGGAAAAAAAAAGAAAAAGATCAAAAAAGAGGTGCAACACGAGGACTTCCCAGGAGGTCACCCATCCCAGTACTACTCTCGCCCAAGCACGCTTAACTTCGGAGTTCTGATGGGATCCGGTGCATTAGTGCTGGTATGATCGCACCTGTGAATTATTGCGTGAATAATTCCTTTATCCCTTCGTTGTCGTTCAAAATTCATCCTCCTCGGGAGTCAAAATTGAAGGTCTTCAGTACCGTGGGGCCCACAGTAATTCGATGGGTGAGCTTGTCCGAGACCAGAGGAACGGCAATCGGTGAGCCTCGGGCACCCCCGTTGACTTTCAGTTGACCGGTGCGATATTACAAAAAATACTGGAAAAAAAAAGAAAAAGATCAAAAAAGAGGTGCAACACGAGGACTTCCCAGGAGGTCACCCATCCCAGTACTACTCTCGCCCAAGCACGCTTAACTTCGGAGTTCTGATGGGATCCGGTGCATTAGTGCTGGTATGATCGCACCTGTGAATAATTCTTTATCCCTTCGTTGTCGTTCAAAATTCATCCTCCTCGGGAGTCAAAATTGAAGGTCTTCAGTACCGTGGGGCCCCAGTAATTCGATGGGTGAGCTTGTCCGAGACCAGAGGACGGCAATCGGTGAGCCTCGGGCACCCCCGTTGACTTTCAGTTGACCGGTGCGATATTACAAAAAATACTGGGAAAAAAAAAAAAAGATCAAAAAGAGGTGCAACACGAGGACTTATCCCAGGCCCAAGCACGCTTAACTTCGGAGTTCTGATGGGATCCGGTGCATTAGTGCTGGTATGATCGCACCGGTTACGGAGGGGGGAACTCCCGTGCCCCAAAGTCCTCGTGTTGCACCTCACCTCGCACCGGTCAACTGAAAGTCAACGGGGTGCCCGAGGCTCACCGATTGCCGTTCCTCTGGTCTCGGACAAGCTCACCATCGAATTACTGTGGGCCCCACGGTACTGAAGACCTTCAATTTTGACTCCGAGGAGGATGAATTTTGAACGACAACGAAGGGATAAAAGAATTATTCACAGGTGCGATCATACCAGCACTAATGCACCGGATCCCATCAGAACTCCGAAGTTAAGCGTGCTTGGCGAGAGTAGTACTGGGATGGGTGACCTCCTGGGAAGTCCTCGTGTTGCACCTCTTTTTTGATCTTTTCTTTTTTTTTCCCAGTATTTTTTGTAATATCGCACCGGTCAACTGAAAGTCAACGGGGGTGCCCGAGGCTCACCGATTGCCGTTCCTCTGGTCTCGGACAAGCTCACCCATCGAATTACTGTGGGCCCCACGGTACTGAAGACCTTCAATTTTGACTCCCGAGGAGGATGAATTTTGAACGACAACGAAGGGATAAAGGAATTCACAGGTGCGATCATACCAGCACTAATGCACCGGATCCCATCAGAACTCCGAAGTTAAGCGTGCTTGGCGAGAGTAGTACTGGATGGGTGACCTCCTGGGAAGTCCTCGTGTTGCACCTCTTTTTTGATCTTTTTCTTTTTTTTTCCCAGTATTTTTGTAATATCGCACCGGTCAACTGAAAGTCAACGGGGGTGCCCGAGGCTCACCGATTGCCGTTCCTCTGGTCTCGGACAAGCTCACCCATCGAATTACTGTGGGCCCCACGGTACTGAAGACCTTCAATTTTGACTCCCGAGGAGGATGAATTTGAACGACAACGAAGGGATAAAAGAATTATTCACAGGTGCGATCATACCAGCACTAATGCACCGGATCCCATCAGAACTCCGAAGTTAAGCGTGCTTGGGCGAGAGTAGTACTGGATGGGTGACCTTGGGCCTCGTGTTGCACCTCTTTTTTGATCTTTTTCTTTTTTTTTCCCAGTATTTTTTGTAATATCGCACCGGTCAACTGAAAGTCAACGGGGGTGCCCGAGGCTCACCGATTGCCGTTCCTCTGGTCTCGGACAAGCTCACCCATCGAATTACTGTGGGCCCCACGGGTACTGAAGACCTTCAATTTTGACTCCCGAGGAGGATGAATTTTGAACGACAACGAAGGGATAAAGGAATTATTCACGCAATAATTCACAGGTGCGATCATACCAGCACTAATGCACCGGATCCCATCAGAACTCCGAAGTTAAGCGTGCTTGGCGAGAGTAGTACTGGGATGGGTGACCTCCTGGGAAGTCCTCGTGTTGCACCTCTTTTTTGATCTTTTTCTTTTTTTTTTCCCAGTATTTTTTGTAATATCGCACCGGTCAACTGAAAGTCAACGGGGGTGCCCGAGGCTCACCGATTGCCGTTCCTCTGGTCTCGGACAAGCTCACCCATCGAATTTACTGTGGGCCCCACGTGTACTGAAGACCTTCAATTTTGACTCCCGAGGAGGATGAATTTTGAACGACAACGAAGGGATAAAAGAATTATTCACAGGTGCGATCATACCAGCACTAATGCACCGGATCCCATCAGAACTCCGAAGTTTAAGCGTGCTTGGGCGAGAGTAGTACTGGGATGGGTGACCTCCTGGGAAGTCCTCGTGTTGCACCTCTTTTTTGATCTTTTTCTTTTTTTTTTCCCAGTATTTTTTTGTAATATCGCACCGGTCAACTGAAAGTCAACGGGGGTGCCCGAGGCTCACCGATTGCCGTTCCTCTGGTCTCGGACAAGCTCACCCATCGAATTACTGTGGGCCCCACGGGTACTGAAGACCTTCAATTTTGACTCCCGAGGAGGATGAATTTTGAACGACAACGAAGGGATAAAGGAATTATTCACGCAATAATTCACAGGTGCGATCATACCAGCACTAATGCACCGGATCCCATCAGAACTCCGAAGTTAAGCGTGCTTGAGCGAGAGTAGTACTGGGATGGGTGACCTCCTGGAAGTCTCGTGTTGGCACCTCTTTTTTGATCTTTTTCTTTTTTTTTTCCCAGTATTTTTTGTAATATCGCACCGGTCAACTGAAAGTCAACGGGGTGCCCGAGGCTCACCGATTGCCGTTCCTCTGGTCTCGGACAAGCTCACCCATCGAATTACTGTGGGCCCCACGTGTACTGAAGACCTTCAATTTTGACTCCCGAGGAGGATGAATTTTGAACGACAACGAAGGGATAAAAGAATTATTCACAGGTGCGATCATACCAGCACTAATGCACCGGATCCCATCAGAACTCCGAAGTTAAGCGTGCTTGGCGAGAGTAGTACTGGGATGGGTGACCTCCTGGAAGTCCTCGTGTTGCACCTCTTTTTTGATCTTTTTCTTTTTTTTTTCCCAGTATTTTTTGTAATATCGCACCGGTCAACTGAAAGTCAACGGGGGTGCCCGAGGCTCACCGATTGCCGTTCCTCTGGTCTCGGACAAGCCTCACCCATCGAATTACTGTGGGCCCCACGGGTACTGAAGACCTTCAATTTTGACTCCCGAGGAGGATGAATTTTGAACGACAACGAAGGGATAAAGGAATTATTCACGGCAATAATTCACAGGTGCGATCATACCAGCACTAATGCACCGGATCCCATCAGAACTCCGAAGTTAAGCGTGCTTGGGCGAGAGTAGTACTGGGATGGGTGACCTCCTGGGAAGTCCTCGTGTTGCACCTCTTTTTTTGATCTTTTTCTTTTTTTTTTTTCCCAGTATTTATAGTAATATCGCACCGGTCAACTGAAAGTCAACGGGGGTGCCCGAGGCTCACCGATTGCCGTTCCTCTGGTCTCGGACAAGCTCACCCATCGAATTACTGTGGGCCCCACGTGTACTGAAGACCTTCAATTTTGACTCCCGAGGAGGATGAATTTTGAACGACAACGAAGGGATAAAAGAATTATTCACAGGTGCGATCATACAGCACTAATGCACCGGATCCCATCAGAACTCCGAAGTTAAGCGTGCTTGGGCGAGAGTAGTACTGGGATGGGTGACCTCCTGGGAAGTCTCGTGTTGCACCTCTTTTTTGATCTTTTTCTTTTTCTTTTCCCAGTATTTTTTGTAATATCGCACCGGTCAACTGAAAGTCAACGGGGGTGCCCGAGGCTCACCGATTGCCGTTCCTCTGGTCTCGGACAAGCTCACCCATCGAATTACTGTGGGCCCCACGGGTACTGAAGACCTTCAATTTTGACTCCGCGAGGAGGATGAATTTTGAACGACAACGAAGGGATAAAAGGAATTATTCACGCAATAATTCACAGGTGCGATCATACCAGCACTAATGCACCGGATCCCATCAGAACTCCGAAGTTAAGCGTGCTTGAGCGAGAGTAGTACTGGGATGGGTGACCTCCTGGGAAGTCCTCGTGTTGCACCTCTTTTTTGATCTTTTTCTTTTTTTTTTCCCAGTATTTTTTGTAATATCGCACCGGTCAACTGAAAGTCAACGGGGGTGCCCGAGGCTCACCGATTGCCGTTCCTCTGGTCTCGGACAAGCTCACCCATCGAATTACTGTGGGCCCCACGGGTACTGAAGACCTTCAATTTTGACTCCCGAGGAGGATGAATTTTGAACGACAACGAAGGGATAAAGGAATTATTCACGCAATAATTCACAGGTGCGATCATACCAGCACTAAATGCACCGGATCCCATCAGAACTCCGAAGTTAAGCGTGCTTGGGCGAGAGTAGTACTGGATGGGTGACCTCCTGGGAAGTCCTCGTGTTGCACCTCTTTTTTGATCTTTTTCTTTTTTTTTTCCCAGTATTTTTTTGTAATATCGCACCGGTCAACTGAAAGTCAACGGGGGTGCCCGAGGCTCACCGATTGCCGTTCCTCTGGTCTCGGACAAGCTCACCCATCGAATTACTGTGGGCCCCACGTGTACTGAAGACCTTCAATTTTGACTCCCGAGGAGGATGAATTTTGAACGACAACGAAGGGATAAAAAGAATTATTCACAGGTGCGATCATACCAGCACTAATGCACCGGATCCCATCAGAACTCCGAAGTTAAGCGTGCTTGGGCGAGAGTAGTACTGGGATGGGTGACCTCCTGGGAAGTCCTCGTGTTGCACCTCTTTTTTGATCTTTTTCTTTTTTCTTTTCCCAGTATTTTTTGTAATATCGCACCGGTCAACTGAAAGTCAACGGGGGTGCCCGAGGCTCACCGATTGCCGTTCCTCTGGTCTCGGACAAGCTCACCCATCGAATTACTGTGGGCCCCACGTGTACTGAAGACCTTCAATTTTGACTCCCGAGGAGGATGAATTTTGAACGACAACGAAGGGATAAAAGAATTATTCGCACAGGTGCGATCATAACCAGCACTAATGCACCGGATCCCATCAGAACTCCGAAGTTAAGCGTGCTTGGGCGAGAGTAGTACTGGGATGGGTGACCTCCTGGGAAGTCCTCGTGTTGCACCTCTTTTTTGATCTTTTCTTTTTTTTTTCCCAGTATTTTTTTGTAATATCGCACCGGTCAACTGAAAGTCAACGGGGGTGCCCGAGGCTCACCGATTGCCGTTCCTCTGGTCTCGGACAAGCTCACCCATCGAATTACTGTGGGCCCCACGGGTACTGAAGACCTTCAATTTTGACTCCCGAGGAGGATGAATTTTGAACGACAACGAAGGGATAAAGGAATTATTCACGCAATAATTCACAGGTGCGATCATACCAGCACTAATGCACCGGATCCCATCAGAACTCCGAAGTTAAGCGTGCTTGGGCGAGAGTAGTACTGGGATGGGTGACCTCCTGGGAAGTCCTCGTGTTGCACCTCTTTTTTGATCTTTTTCTTTTTTTTTTCCCAGTATTTTTTTGTAATATCGCACCGGTCAACTGAAAGTCAACGGGGGTGCCCGAGGCTCACCGATTGCCGTTCCTCTGGTCTCGGACAAGCTCACCCATCGAATTACTGTGGGCCCCACGTGTACTGAAGACCTTCAATTTTTGACTCCCGAGGAGGATGAATTTTGAACGACAACGAAGGGATAAAAGAATTATTCACAGGTGCGATCATACCAGCACTAATGCACCGGATCCCATCAGAACTCCGAAGTTAAGCGTGCTTGGGCGAGAGTAGTACTGGGATGGGTGACCTCCTGGGAAGTCCTCGTGTTGCACCTCTTTTTTGATCTTTTTCTTTTTTTTTTCCCAGTATTTTTTGTAATATCGCACCGGTCAACTGAAAGTCAACGGGGGTGCCCGAGGCTCACCGATTGCCGTTCCTCTGGTCTCGGACAAGCTCACCCATCGAATTACTGTGGGCCCCACGGGTACTGAAGACCTTCAATTTTGACTCCCGAGGAGGATGAATTTTGAACGACAACGAAGGGATAAAGGAATTATTCACGCAATAATTCACAGGTGCGATCATACCAGCACTAATGCACCGGATCCCATCAGAACTCCGAAGTTAAGCGTGCTTGGGCGAGAGTAGTACTGGGATGGGTGACCTCCTGGGAAGTCCTCGTGTTGCACCTCTTTTTGGATCTTTTTCTTTTTTTTTTTCCCAGTATTTTTTGTAATATCGCACCGGTCAACTGAAAGTCAACGGGGGTGCCCGAGGCTCACCGATTGCCGTTCCTCTGGTCTCGGACAAGCTCACCCATCGAATTACTGTGGGCCCCACGTGTACTGAAGACCTTCAATTTTGACTCCCGAGGAGGATGAATTTTGAACGACAACGAAGGGATAAAAGAATTATTCACAGGTGCGATCATACCAGCACTAATACACCGGATCCCATCAGAACTCTGAAGTTAAGCGTGCTTGGGCGAGAGTAGTACTGGGATGGGTGACCTCCTGGGAAGTCCTCGTGTTGCACCTCTTTTTTGATCTTTTTCTTTTTCTTTTCCCAGTATTTTTTGTAATATCGCACCGGTCAACTGAAAGTCAACGGGGGTGCCCGAGGCTCACCGATTGCCGTTCCTCTGGTCTCGGACAAGCTCACCCATCGAATTACTGTGGGCCCCACGGGTACTGAAGACCTTCAATTTTGACTCCCGAGGAGGATGAATTTTGAACGACAACGAAGGGATAAAGGAATTATTCACGCAATAATTCACAGGTGCGATCATACCAGCACTAATGCACCGGATCCCATCAGAACTCCGAAGTTAAGCGTGCTTGGGCGAGAGTAGTACTGGGATGGGTGACCTCCTGGGAAGTCCTCGTGTTGCACCTCTTTTTTGATCTTTTTCTTTTTCTTTTCCCAGTATTTTTTGTAATATCGCACCGGTCAACTGAAAGTCAACGGGGGTGCCCGAGGCTCACCGATTGCCGTTCCTCTGGTCTCGGACAAGCTCACCCATCGAATTACTGTGGGCCCCACGTGTACTGAAGACCTTCAATTTTGACTCCCGAGGAGGATGAATTTTGAACGACAACGAAGGGATAAAAGAATTATTCACAAAATTCACAGGTGCGATCATACCAGCACTAATGCACCGGATCCCATCAGAACTCCGAAGTTAAGCGTGCTTGGGCGAGAGTAGTACTGGGATGGGTGACCTCCTGGGAAGTCCTCGTGTTGCACCTCTTTTTTGATCTTTTTCTTTTTTTTTTTCCCAGTATTTTTTGTAATATCGCACCGGTCAACTGAAAGTCAACGGGGGTGCCCGAGGCTCACCGATTGCCGTTCCTCTGGTCTCGGACAAGCTCACCCATCGAATTACTGTGGGCCCCACGGTACTGAAGACCTTCAATTTTGACTCCCGAGGAGGATGAATTTTGAACGACAACGAAGGGATAAAGGAATTATTCACGCAATAATTCACAGGTGCGATCATACCAGCACTAATGCACCGGATCCCATCAGAACTCCGAAGTTAAGCGTGCTTGGGCGAGAGTAGTACTGGGATGGGTGACCTCCTGGGAAGTCCTCGTGTTGCACCTCTTTTTTGATCTTTTTCTTTTTTTTTTCCCAGTATTTTTTGTAATATCGCACCGGTCAACTGAAAGTCAACGGGGGTGCCCGAGGCTCACCGATTGCCGTTCCTCTGGTCTCGGACAAGCTCACCCATCGAATTACTGTGGGCCCCACGTGTACTGAAGACCTTCAATTTTGACTCCCGAGGAGGATGAATTTTGAACGACAACGAAGGGATAAAAAGAATTATTCACAGGTGCGATCATACCAGCACTAATGCACCGGATCCCATCAGAACTCCGAAGTTAAGCGTGCTTGGGCGAGAGTAGTACTGGGATGGGTGACCTCCTGGGAAGTCCTCGTGTTGCACCTCTTTTTTGATCTTTTTCTTTTTTTTTCCCAGTATTTTTTGTAATATCGCACCGGTCAACTGAAAGTCAACGGGGGTGCCCGAGGCTCACCGATTGCCGTTCCTCTGGTCTCGGACAAGCTCACCCATCGAATTACTGTGGGCCCCACGGTACTGAAGACCTTCAATTTTGACTCCCGAGGAGGATGAATTTTGAACGACAACGAAGGGATAAAGGAATTATTCACGCAATAATCACAGGTGCGATCATACCAGCACTAATGCACCGGATCCCATCAGAACTCCGAAGTTAAGCGTGCTTGGGCGAGAGTAGTACTGGGATGGGTGACCTCCTGGGAAGTCCTCGTGTTGCACCTCTTTTTGATCTTTTTCTTTTTTTTTCCCAGTATTTTTTGTAATATCGCACCGGTCAACTGAAAGTCAACGGGGGTGCCCGAGGCTCACCGATTGCCGTTCCTCTGGTCTCGGACAAGCTCACCCATCGAATTACTGTGGGCCCCACGTGTACTGAAGACCTTCAATTTTGACTCCCGAGGAGGATGAATTTTGAACGACAACGAAGGGATAAAGAATTATTCACGCAAAATTCACAGGTGCGATCATACCAGCACTAATGCACCGGATCCCATCAGAACTCCGAAGTTAAGCGTGCTTGGGCGAGAGTAGTACTGGGATGGGTGACCTCCTGGAAGTCCTCGTGTTGCACCTCTTTTTTGATCTTTTTCTTTTTTTTTTCCCAGTATTTTGTAATATCGCACCGGTCAACTGAAAGTCAACGGGGTGCCCGAGGCTCACCGATTGCCGTTCCTCTGGTCTCGGACAAGCTCACCATCGAATTACTGTGGGCCCCACGGTACTGAAGACCTTCAATTTTGACTCCGAGGAGATGAATTTTGAACGACAACGAAGGATAAAAGAATTATTCACGCAATAATTCACAGGTGCGATCATACCAGCACTAATGCACCGGATCCCATCAGAACTCCGAAGTTAAGCGTGCTTGGGCGAGAGTAGTACTGGGATGGGTGACCTCCTGGGAAGTCCTCGTGTTGCACCTCTTTTTGATCTTTTTCTTTTTTTTTCCCAGTATTTTTTGTAATATCGCACCGGTCAACTGAAAGTCAACGGGGGTGCCCGAGGCTCACCGATTGCCGTTCCTCTGGTCTCGGACAAGCTCACCCATCGAATTACTGTGGGCCCCACGTGTACTGAAGACCTTCAATTTTGACTCCGAGGAGGATGAATTTGAACGACAACGAAGGGATAAAAGAAATTAATATCACAGGTGCGATCATACCAGCACTAATGCACCGGATCCCATCAGAACTCCGAAGTTAAGCGTGCTTGGCGAGAGTAGTACTGGATGGTGACCTCCTGGGAATCCTCGTGTTGCACTCTTTTTTGATCTTTTTCTTTTTTTTTTCCCAGTATTTTTTTGTAATATCGCACCGGTCAACTGAAATCAACGGGGTGCCCGAGGCTCACCGATTGCCGTTCCTCTGGTCTCGGACAAGCTCACCCATCGAATTACTGT
Source organism: Aeschynomene evenia (assembly GCA_013621005.1). Taxonomy (NCBI): domain Eukaryota; kingdom Viridiplantae; phylum Streptophyta; class Magnoliopsida; order Fabales; family Fabaceae; genus Aeschynomene; species Aeschynomene evenia. The sequence goes on along the minus strand of RYYW01000054.1, from coordinate 304,866 downwards.
GGCCCCACGTACTGAAGACCTTCAATTTTGACCCGAGGAGGATGAATTTTGAACGACAACGAAGGATAAAGAATTATTCACGCAATAATTCACAGTGCGATCATACCAGCACTAATGCACCGGATCCCATCAGAACTCCGAATTAAGCGTGCTTGGCGAGAGTACTGGATGGTGACCTCCTGGGAAGTCCTCGTGTTGCACCTCTTTTTTGATCTTTTTCTTTTTTTTTCCCAGTATTTTTGTAATATCGCACCGGTCAACTGAAAGTCAACGGGGTGCCCGAGGCTCACCGATTGCCGTTCCTCTGGTCTCGGACAAGCTCACCCATCGAATTACTGTGGCCCCACGGTACTGAAGACCTTCAATTTTGACTCCCGAGGATGAATTTGAACGACAACGAAGGATAAAAAATTATTCACAGGTCGATCATACCAGCACTAATGCACCGGATCCCATCAGAACTCCGAAGTTAAGCGCTTGGCGAGTAGTACTGGATGTGACCTCCTGGAAGTCCTCGTGTTGCACCTCTTTTTGATCTTTCTTTTTTTCCCAGTATTTTGTAATATCGCACCGGTCAACTGAAAGTCAACGGGGTGCCCGAGGCTCACCGATTGCCGTTCCTCTGTCTCGGACAAGCTCACCCATCGAATTACTGTGGCCCCACGGTACTGAAGACCTTCAATTTTTGACTCCCGAGGAGGATGAATTTTGAACGACAACGAAGGATAAAGAATTATTCACGCAATAATTCACAGGTGCGATCATACCAGCACTAATGCACCGATCCCATCAGAACTCCGAAGTTAAGCGTGCTTGCGAGAGTAGTACTGGGATGGTGACCTCCTGGAAGTCCTCGTGTTGCACCTCTTTTTGATCTTTTCTTTTTTTTCCCAGTATTTTTGTAATATCGCACCGGTCAACTGAAAGTCAACGGGTGCCCGAGGCTCACCGATTGCCTTCCTCTGGTCTCGACAAGCTCACCCATCGAATTACTGTGGCCCCACGGTACTGAAGACCTTCAATTTTGACTCCCGGAGATGAATTTTGAACGACAACGAAGGATAAAGAATTATTCACGCAATAATTCACAGTGCATCATACCAGCACTAATGCACCGATCCCATCAGAACTCCGAAGTTAAGCGTGCTTGGCGAGAGTAGTACTGGATGGGACCTCCTGGAATCCTCGTGTTGCACCTCTTTTTGATCTTTTTTTTTTCCCAGTATTTTTGTAATATCGCACCGGTCAACTGAAAGTCAACGGGTGCCCGAGGCTCACCGATTGCC
>RYYW01000054.1:273464-302760 GCA_013621005.1 Aeschynomene evenia | reverse complement strand
GAACATCAATTCCATCAAAATCATTATCATCATGCATGAAATTTAACATTTAGAATGCCTAAACCCCTACCTCTTAGAGAAAAATCGTAAAACTCTGATGACAACACTCTAGCCCGACGTTTCCCGTGAATCCTCTTCTTCCCTAAACCCACGAACGGTTCGGTGACAAAGGTGACACTTGATGGGGAAAAGAAACCGGTGGTTTTTGTGTATTTTGGTGTGAGGATTAATAATATGTGGTCGGTTCTTGATCGGGTGAGAATTGGTGGGCGTTTCTTGGTGTGGAAGGGTTATGGCTTGTGTATTCTTGAGAGAGAAACCTATGGAGGCTCAAAGATGGAGAGAGAGGGTTTTCTGATGGAATGAAAGTGGTATTAGGGTTTACTCACGTGGTGGCTAGGTTAAACATACTCTGGAGTCACCGTGGGGCCCGTACGTCACTTAAACGCGCTGAAAAACGCGTTCTGCGCACATGGTAATCGATTACATCGATTTTGTAATCGATTACACATGGCGAAAACAGCTGTAATCGATTACCACGGGATGGTAATCGATTACTGGGCTGTGAAAAAGCTTCAAAACACTTCTAAACGTCCGACTCGTACCTTAACATCCGTATATCCTTTTTAACTTTTAAACATCATAAAATCACATACTTGGGCACATAAAACACATAGCATACAATACTTTAAGCTAGGAGAAACTTATCCACTCAAATCCAATTAAGTCCCAACTAAGGTCCTTTACCCTTAATTTCTCTTAATTAGGACTTAATTAAAGATCTGAGTGTTACATTTCTCCCCTCCCTAAAAAGAATTTCGTCCCCGAAATTCATACCTGTAAACATAAGCGAAAACTGACGACGCATCTCGTCCTCCAGCTCCCAAGTGAAGTCGCCCAGCCGACCTCCGCCCCAGGCCACCTTGACCAAAGGCACATCCTTCCGTCTTAACCTTTTTACGCTGCGGTCAACGATGCTCATAGGGGTAACTCAAAACTCAAATCATCCCTTAGTTGTACACTTTCCGGCTCAAGAACATGACTAGGATCAGACACATAATTTCTCAATTGAGAGACATGAAAGACGTTATGCAAGTTTGAGAGGGTGGGAGGTAAGGCCACTCGGTAGGCGACTGGCCCGACATGACTCAGGATCTCAAAGGGACCAAGGTACCTAGGGCTAAGCTTTCTAACCTTCAGGGCTCGTCCTATACCTGTCGTGGGGGTAACCCGCAAAAAGACGTGCTCGCCTACTGAGAACTCTAAGGGTCGTCTCCTCTGGTCAGCATAGCTTTTCTGGCGGCTTTGGGCCGCGAGCATCTCTCCCTAATCATCCTTACCTGCTCCGAGGTCTCTCTCACCAGCTCAGGTCCTAATACACTCGCCTCTCCCGGTCATGCCAACACAAGGGTGATCTACACTTCCGTCCATACAAGCCTCGAAAGGCGCCATCCCTATGCTTGCCTGGTAGCTGTTGTTATAGGAGAACTCTATCAAGGGCACAACTTGTCCCAACTCCCCTGTCCGTCCAAAATACACGCCTCAACATGTCCTCAGGGTCTGGATAGTCCTCTCCGACTGACCATCCGTCTGCGGGTGATATGCCGTACTCATGCTCAACTCCGAGCCGAGCGCCTTCTGGAAAGCTCTCCAGAAGCGAGACGCGAACCTCGGTCACGATCCGAGATTATCGTCTTCGGCACACCATGCAACTTCACAACCTCCCGGATATAGATCTCAGCTAGCTTCTCCAAGGGGTAGGTCATCCTGATCGCCTGAAAGTGAACCGACTTGGTCAGTCGATCAACGATAACCCACACAGCGTCGTGTCCCGCCTGAGTCCTGGCAACCCGGACACGAAGTCCATAGATATGCTCTCCCACTTCCACTCAGGTACACTCAGCGGCTGAAGAAGTCCCGACATCCTCCTGTGCTCCGCCTTCACCTTTGGCAGACTAAACATCTGCTGACCCACTCCGCTACATCCCTCTTAAGTCCCTGCCACCAGAACATCTTCCTCAGGTCCTGGTACATCTTGTCTATCCCTGGATGAATGGTGAAATGGCTCTTATGAGCCTCCTCCAGAATCGCTCTCCGAAGGTCACCACTCGCAGGAACGCAGACACGCCCCTCAAACCTCCACAGACCATCTCCGTCCAACCGAAAACCCTGCATCCTCCCTTCGCTAACAGCCTTCAGCACCTTCCCAAACTCCTCATCCTCCTGCTGCGCTTTGGCTATGTCCCTCAGAAAAACACTCGACACCTGAAGCTGACTCACTCTCACACTGGTGGGGGTAAGAGTAACTCCTAGGTCAAGGTCTCTAAACTGCTCTATCAGCTGCGCCTCCCTAACCATCATGTGGGCCACGCTCACCGTCTTGCGACTCAACGCGTCAGCTACCACATTCGCCTTCCCTGGGTGGTAGTTCAACTCAATCAGGAACTCCACCCAGCGCCTCTGCCTCATGTTCAGCTCCTTCTGATCAAACAGGTACCTAAGACTCTTATGATCAGAAAACACCTCAAACCTGACTCCATAAAGATAGTGCCTCCACATCTTTAAAGCAAACACTACCGCCGCAAGCTCCAAGTCGTGGGTAGGGTAATTAAGCTCGTGTGGCTTCAACTGTCGTGAAGCATATGCCACAATGTTGCGATGCTGCATTAGCACGCAACCCAGCCCCTTTCCTGAAGCGTCACAGCAACCCTCGAAAGGTTCACCGGGGTTTGGTAACGTAAGCACTAGAGTCGAGGTCAACCTCATCTTCAACTCCGTGAAGCTACTCTCGCACTCATCCGACCATACGAAAGCAGCGTTCTTCCTAGTAAGCTTCGTCAAGGGTAACGCTATCTGGGAGAAGTTCGAAATGAACCTACGGTAATATCCGGCTAGTCCGAGAAAACTCCGAATCTCCGTCACCGTAGTGGGTCGCTCCCAGCTCATCACAGCCTCTATCTTACTAGGGTCCACGGAGATGCCTCCCTTTGACACCACGTGCCCCAAAAACTTCACTTCCTCCATCCAAAACTCACACTTAGACAGCTTGGCGAACAACTTCTTCTCCTTCAGCACCTCCAACACTACCTTCAAGTGACTCTCATGCTCCTCGTGCGTCTTTGAATAAATAAGAATGTCGTCGATGAAGACAACAACGAATCTATCCAAATAGGGTCTAAAGATCCTGTTCATGTAATCCATGAACACCGCCGGAGCATTGGTCAGTCCAAAGGACATGACCGTGAACTCGTAGTGACCATAACGAGTCCTAAAAGCCGTCTTCGGATATCCTCATCTCTTACCCGAATCTGATGGTACCCTGACCTCAAGTCTATCTTCGAAAACACCTGGGCACCTCTCAGCTGGTCCATCAAATCATCAATCCTCGGCAGTGGGTACTTGTTCTTGATGGTCACTTTGTTCAGCTGCCTGTAGTCAATACATAGCCTCATACTTTCATCCTTCTTCTTCACAAACAGAACCGGCGCTCCCCAGGGTGATACACTAGGTCTAACGAACCGTTTCTCCAACAACTCCTCCAACTGTGTCTTAAGCTCCGCCAACTCTCCGGGTGCCATCCTATAAGGTGCTATGGATATGGGTCCGGTCCCGGGCATCAGGTCTATAGAAAACTCTACCTCTCTGGTTGGGGGAAACTCGGGTATATCCTCAGGGAAAACCTCCGGGTAGTCTCTCACTATGTGTAACTCACTCAACACCTGGCCCTTCTCTATCTCACTAGCGGCGAGGAAAACGTAAGCATTGCTCATAACCCCACAATAGTTCAGCCTAATAGCGCAAACATATAGGTCTACAGGGGTGACACATGCAGAAGGAATAGAAGGAAAGATCACAGACTTTGCATGGCAATCAAGCAGGACTCGATTGGCGGACAACCAATCCATGCCTAAGATAATGCCTAGACCTGTCATGGGCAAGCAGATGAGATCAAATGTAAATGCCCTATCATCTATATGGAACTTACACTTTATGCAAACTAAGCATGTCCTAATGGGTGCAGCAGTAGGGTGGATACTAACAAATCAAAAGGTAGTTCTGACATATGCAAACCTAGGCTCTAGCATGATCATGTGAAATGAATGAATGTGTGGCACCGGAATCATATAGTACAACTAAGGACTTGCCATAAATCATACACGTACCCCTAATGAGATCGTCGGACGCTCTGCGCCCTCCGCTGTAACCGTGAATACTCTGCCTTGGTGCTTGGCCTAAGAGAGGAAGAAGGCTGTGAACCTGTAACTCTGCAGTCTCTTGAGATGTGACCCGGCTGGCCACAACGATAACAGACACCCTGCCCGAACACGACAAACCCCAGGGTGAAGCTGCCGCATGTGGCACATGGAGGTCGCGGTGCTGCTATCGCCGGACGCGGCTGGTGCTGCTGCTTGCTGCTGTGGGCGTAGCTGAGTCTGTGGTCTGCGAGGCTGGCCATACGGCTAAAAGCGTGCAAGGGGGCGGGGCGGTTAGCCTGCTGATGAGTCGCACCCCTCTCTGAGTATCAACCCTCTGTGGAGTCACTGGGCGGCTCGCTCCTCACAATCCTGCAGGTGTCTACCATCTCCCGGTAGTCTCTGATCTTCATATGCTTAACCATCCTCTTGATGTCTGGTTAAGCCCAGCGCATAATTTCATACACTCCAGCTCTCCTTTGGTTCTCCTGGTAGATCTCAGAAAACCGTATGAGCTCCTCAAACTTAGCAATGTACTATGGAATGGTCCATAGAGCCCTGGCGGAGATCAAGGAACTCCATCTCCTTGTCTTGGCGAACCGTCTCTGGGAAGTACTTCTCATAGAACATGTCCTTGAACATGTCCCATGTGATAGCTACACCCGCCGCATCAGAAGCGCGACGAGCGTCGTTCCACCAAGAACGCGCTCCCATCTGTAGCATGAAAGTAGCCAGCTGCGTTTTCTGGACCTCTGTGCACTGAACCACCGTAAAGATATCTTCTATACCTCTCAGCCAATCCTCGGCTTCAGAAGGGTTAACGGTGCCGAGAAATGGAGAGGGGTTAGCCCCTTGAAATCAGCAAAATAGGAGCTGCCGCTACCCGCAGGTGGTGCTGCAGTGAGGGGTGTGCTGTTGTGTCATATGGTCCACCATCCTGTTCATGGCCCTTGCCATCTCCATGAACGCCTCTGCAGAAACCCCGCTTCCTTGCCCGTTTTCCTCATGAGTGTCGCCGTCATCCCTAGTGCGTCTGTTCTGTGGGCCATATCCTGTGCCCACAAAACAAGAAACATTGAGTTGATCAGGCTCCATATTACAGTTGTGTATGCACATTTACTATGACAGTAAAATAGACCAATCATACACCCAGACTACTAAAACACATAAGAGCATACGCATGATATAACTAACGTGCATGCAACAATAGCATAACAGGTCCATTACCCCAAGCCCTGTAGGATAGACCTGCTCTGATACCAAAATGTAACACCCACTAGATAGCCCTTAATGCTTAAGACATTTTAGGCCATTTCATAAGGTTACTTCCTGTTATCATAAATATTTTTATATTTGAAATACATATACGCGGAAAATACGTGGGAGAAATTTTCGTAATTCGTTTGCGGAATATAAAATAAGGGCCTTGCGAAATAATACAACGTATATAAACGTGGAATCAAATATCCTGAACAATACCTCAATAAAATTGAATAAACCATGTAATCTCCCAAAAACATACATCAAAACAACAATAATAATAGTGTTATCTCATGAGCCTAAAACAGTGACTCACAAGACTCCACAAAATACAATCCATAAATAATAATATTTGCCGGCTAACAAAGGTCCGGTCTCAGAAACTTAAACATAGAAATTAATCATAAATCCATAGAGAAACAACTCAATTGTCCATAACTAATAAACAAATACGGAAGCTAAACTAAGGTTGCGCGGGCTCCAAGCTCGCTCCATCGTCCTGCTGGTACTCATTGTCTAAAAGGGGTGAAATAGCATGGGGTGAGTACTTGTAAGTAACTCAGTAGGGGAGCCGTACCCGGTTTATTTAATAAATAAGTGAGCATGAATGAATTCAATTCAGTTATAAGTTTCAAAATAATATTTTTCCCGATGCGACTACCTATGTGCGTCTTGTTCCTTTTTAATTAACAGTTATACATAAACATGAATGATCATCAATGTGTGGTGTGATAAGTGCTTAACCATCATATAAGTATATAAAGGAATATAACATTCTTTGTCTGTAACGTATATCTCATATTCATTACTTTAATTATCTTGAGTCTTTTAAGCATACTTTGTATGCCTGTGGATCCGTTTCATTAAAGCACGCCCTTTTGGTGCCTGTGGATCATTTACATTGTTTTGGCCTGACCACCCTCCTGTAACCTCCGCATCACCGACCCTAGGTATGAGCTCATCCTATACTATTGGGTAGAGGGGTAATTTCACCTTCCGCTAATGAGTCGTTACAGCCGAGGTTGCCAGCCCCCTGTAACGTTCATCACGAACGGAAAGGCTACACTGTGTGTTTTTAACTTTCTTTTCACTTTGCACATTAATCTCTTCATATAACATGTACTCATTCATCATATACATCATATAATTCATTCAAACAGCATATATAATCACATATATTCCATAGGGCATTCATACATATCATTCATACAAGTCGTAGAACACATTAGGGTGCATAAAGGGTCAAAACAGTCCATTTTCGCACAAACAGCAGTGCTGTAATCGATTACCACGGGGTGGTAATCGATTACTGTAAATGATTACAGGACCCCTGTAATCGATTAACAGAGAGCACGCGTTTCTGACGATTGGAAATTCACTTGCTGTAATCGATTACGAACTCGTGGTAATCGATTACAGCGTCCTAAAACACGATTCTAGAGTTCCAAAACACGATTTTCCATAGCCAATGGCCAAAATAATAACCTAGAATCGTTCCAATCATTAGAAAACAAAGCCATACGAAAATCAATCATAAAAATACAATTTAAACACTTTTTAATCGGTGAAAACATTTTCAATTTCAAAATCAATCGGTACCATTTACCCCTTTCATGAACCCTAATGGGAAAAACAACGAGAACATCAATTCCATCAAAATCATTATCATCATGCATGAAATTTAACATTTAGAATGCCTAAACCCCTACCTCTTAGAAGAAAATGCGTAAAACTCTGATGACAACGCTCTAGCCCGACGTTTCCCGTGAATACTCTTCTTTCCCTAAACCCACGAACAGTTCGGTGACAAAGGTGACACTTGATGGGGAAAAGAAACCGGTGGTTTTGTGTATTTTGGTGTGAGGATTAATAATATGTGGTCGGTTTCTTGATCGGGTGAGAATTGGTGGGCGTTTCTTGGTGTGGAAGGGTTATGGCTTTGTGTATTCTTGAGAGAGAAAGCTATGGAGGCTCAAAGATGGAGAGAGAGGGTTTTCTGATGGAATGAAAGTGGTATTAGGGTTTACTCACGTGGTGGCTAGGTTAAACATACTCTGGAGTCACCGTGGGGCCCGTACGTCACTTAAACGCGCTGAAAAACGCGTTCTGCGCACATGGTAATCGATTACATCGATTTTGTAATTGATTACACATGGCGAAAACAACTGTAATCGATTACCACGGGATGGTAATCGATTACTGGGCTGTGAAAAAGCTTCAAAACACTTCTAAACGTCCTGACTCGTACCTTAACATCCGTATATTCTTTTTAACTTTTAAACATCATAAAATCACATACTTGGGCACATAAAACACATAGCATACAATACTTTAAGCTTGGAGAAACTCATCCTCTCAAATCCAATTAAGTCCCAACTAAGGTCCTTTACCCTTAATTTCTCTTAATTAGGACTTAATTAAAGATCGGGGTGTTACACTACGCGTGCCAGGGCGCCCATAGGGGGCCAGAGCGCCCGATCCTAGGCAGAAATCAACTGTTTCGCTTCTTTACTCTGTTTCTGATGTCCATTGCTCAAATAACTGGTATGACCTGCACCATAAACACAAATTACCAAAGATCAAGTGCAAAGGTCATCCTTGAATTGCAAAAACACCATAAAACATATTCAATTAGCCTTTATTTTCATTAATCTCCAAATAAATCCAAATTGTAATAAACACAATAAAAGGCTAAGAATAAAGTAAAGAATTACATACAATTACTCAAATTAAGGGCATAAAATATCGGCAAAAACCACATTATCAAATATCATTTTTATAAGTATATCTCAAATTCCGGAGTGTCTTACCTATATGCGTCTTGACGATTACATGAATGAATGCAACATATATGAAATCAACATTAAGGTGTAGATAAAGGTATAACATAATGTACATGATCTTTTACTGTAAATGGCATAGCCCTCTTTTTCTCTCTACCTCCGCATCACAAGGCCCCTAGGCTATGAGCTCATACCTCTCTAGTTTCTATAAGGAATCTGTGGGGAAGAGGGGTTTGTTCACTTCCTCTCACAAAATGGTATTGGGGACCGAGGGTGCCAACCTCCCTTGCCAATTCCATTTCTAGAGGAAGCTACTCATAAACTCATTTTTCACTTCACATGACATTTTATCAGAGACTTTATTATTCAGTATACATATTTATTACATATACACATCTCATTTACATTATTCACATTTAGAATTCAATCATAAACACATAAAGACATTTAATTGGATTCCCTTTTCATAATCCTTAAATAATCCCATTTTAACTATTTAGTACTGATATATATCTGTATACTTACTATACTGACATACGAAAATACAACTATGAACTTAAAATCATTAAAACACCAAAATATCATAAAAATGCAATTCAGCAGAAAATCCTGCGACTTGGCCGCTAGCGCGCATCCTGTGGCCGCTAGCGCGCAAGGCGGTTTGTCCACCCGTTAGCGCTTGTCAAAGGGTCGCTAGCGAGCATGCACTCGCTAGCGGCTGTAAACTGGCCGCTAACGCGTTACTCGACCCTGTTCTCAGTACCAGTTCATCACAGCTATCATTTTAATGCATATAATGATTTTAGATTGGACCTTATGCATGAAAAACACAAGAATACATTGTCTAACATAAATCTAACCCCTACCTCTTGTAGTTTCTTCCTTTCCTAAGCTAGAAACCATTTTCTTTTCTTGAGTTCCTTGCTAACCACTCCAATCTAATTATTTTGGTGCTGATGATGATAAAATCGAGATCTATGGATGGATTAGTTCGGTTAGAACTGAAGGAGGTTGGTGAGTTCTGAAGGTGGCTAGGGGTGTTTCTGAAGGTGTAGGTGAGTTTAGGAAGGAGGGTTTAAGAGCAATTTATGTAAGTTGAAGGATTGCATTTAAAATGTAAAAATTGCAGAAATATTGTCCTGCCATCGAACTGGTTGTTAGCACGCACATCATGGCCGCTAGAGACCGTCTCCACCGCTTCTACCCGCTAGCGCCCTATCATGGCCGCTAGCGACGAACCTTTGCCGCCTCACCCGCTAGCAAGCTGAATCTGGCCGCTAGCGAGGAAGTGCTGATATATGACAGCAGCAGCAGCAGATTTCATACACTATTTCTCCAATTGCTGTCTATTACCCCTAAACCAGTACCAATACTCTAGACAACACTCATACACCTATATAAACTTATACACAATCCTAAATTACTAAAATCTCTCATAATCTCCACCTAGGTTGATCCTCTAAACTCATTCTCCTATTTCATTCTACACTTTAAATCATGATGTGATACAAATGTTATCCTATCACACACATGTCACATAGTACACATAACACATATTCAGTAACGCATATACATCAAAACACGTCCGAATACACATATGTCATAATTATACCTTAATCAATGTGATTCTCTTCAAATCCCCTTAATTAAGGTATGATTAAGCTTTCGGGGTCTTACATGTGCAAGAGTAGCACTATGAGTGTTTAGGGTTAATGAGGGTTTGCTTTAGTGACACTTGTCACATTTGTCTTCTAAAGTAAGGGCAAGAGACTTTAATTAGGTGGTTATGTAAGACTCCAAGAGCTTAATTATACCTTAATTAAAGGGATTTGATGAAAATCGCGTTGATTAAGGTATAATTGGGACGTATGTGTAATTGAGATGTATTTTGATGTGTATGCATTGTTGAATATGTGTTGTGTGTATTATGTGAGTTATGTGCATAATAAAATGAAAATTATATTGCATAATAATTATAATGTAGAATGAAATAGAATAATAAGTTTAGAGAGAAAACCTAGGTGGTGATCATGAGAGATTTTAGGTATTTTTGATTGTGTACAAGTTTTTATAGGTGTAAAAATGTTGTTTAGAATGTTGGTACCAGTTTAGAGTGTTTTGGATGGTATTTGGAGTTTTAGAGTGTGATACCCCGTATCATAGTGTCCCTTATGAAGGACTCTTCTCAGGACACGTCAGAAACATGTCACCTTGTTGCTGTCAGAGGGAGCTCGCTAGCGAGCAGTCCTCTGTCACCAGCGAGCAGCAGGTTGCTACCGACCGTATGTTAGTCGCTAGCGACCGGACCGAAGTCCCACTTTGCTTGCAGCTGGTTCAGCCTTTCCCTCCTCACCCTATGTATACATGGGGTTCTGTTACCTCACATCTCACAACTCACACTCAGCCTTTTTTTCAAAGCATTGCTTTGGGCATCTTCATTGTTGAGGATAGTGTGAGTCTGACGTCTTGGGGATACTCTGCTAGAGCGAATTCCTGACGGTGAGTGTAAAAAGTCGTTTATGCCCTTTTTCTGCGTGATGGTCGCCAGCGAGCAGGAGGAGCTCGCCAGCGACCGACCCTTCGCTAGCGAGATGCATCAGCTCGCTAGCAACGATGTGTTCTACAGCTATAGTTCAAGTCTTGTTTTCTTTTTCTAGAGGTTCTAATATGTCTTTTGCACGCCAGGTGCAAACGCGATTCCAGTAGCTGGGGACGGAGCGTTCAGTCCTCTTCAGCCTCAGGTTTATCCAGGTGAGTGGAGATTTTGTATGTAGTTCAGCATTTACAGTATAAATGTTTGTTTGATCACTAGATAATAGGGTAAGATAATAATAAGTTAAGTAATATTGCATGTGTTTGTAGTAGTAGAAGTAGTAGTAGTTAGTAACATGCTAGTGGTTAGGAATAGTGATATGCTAGGTAGTTAAGAACTTAGTATAGATGATGGTAGAGATTTATTTTTCTAAGTTATGTTATATGCTGACTGTGTGATGATTGCTGATTGCTTACGTATTGTTGTATATGCCATGTTAACATGTAACTAAATAAGATAAGGAATGTAACTGAACTATAGGTATAGCATTGTGATATGATGTATGTTGATTGTACTACTTGCTGACTGTCTTGAGTAATCGCACCGCCCTGATTAGTATACATCAGACACTATGGCCGGTGGTCAGTCCCGGTATCTTTGTATGGTGTTCTAATTAAGAGTGAGCCGCCCAAGACCGCCAAGTACGTTCCAATCCCGGTTACCGGACGGCTTAGTGATAGATATACCCCTCGTGGGACAGATAGGACTATACTCTAGTTGCGTGCTGAGAGTTAGTTAACAGATACAGATACAGATACAGCTATTCAGATGTAGGCTTGGGTTGCTTTAGTGTGATAACTCGACGAGATTGTTTGATTGGATGATAACATGCTAAGTATGTGATATATATGTTGTGAGTGTTGCATTGCATGCATTATCCCATCGCTGAGTCGACGACTCATCCCTCGTCAATCATGTTTTTCAGAGTTCGACCCCGCCGCAGACGAGGAGCCCTTGATCCAGTAGAGGTCATAGCAGCTATCTTCGGTGAGCTCCGCTTCTGATGTAAGACCCCGAAACCCTAACTATGCTTTAATTGGAGAGATTTTGTGAAAATCACTTTGATCAAGGTATAATTAGGATGTATGTGCATTAGAATGTATTTTGACATGTATGATTGATTAAATATGTGTTATGTATACTATGTGAGATATGTGTATGATAAAATGACATTTGCATTGCATCATGATTTAAAGTGTAGAATGAAATAAGATAATAAGTTTAGAAGAGCAATTGATGGGTGGTGGTCGCAACTCCCATAAATTTAATTATTTATAAACCAAGTTCCCCTAATATAGTTTAGTGGAAACCAGGGTCGTCTCTCACAAGGCATGGCTAAGGAAGTAATATAATACACGAGACTAGTCGTATGAGGGTTGTCACAAATTGGGGGTTTTTGTTTGAATGCAAGGGAAATAAATTTGAATAATAAAAAGCAGTGGTTTATGAGGTAGAACATTCATTAGGGCATTTATCATTGGCTACAAAAGAATGCATGAGTTGATTAATTACGCCAGAGTTAGATCTAACCCTATTGTTGTGATTCTAAGAGTTGATTGCCTAGAACAAGATTAATCAGTGAGATCTCACCTTTAGTTTCGTTTTCAACAATCTTAAAAGCCAATCACATTAATCTAATTAAAAAGACTAATCAGCCAATTAATTAATCATTACCAATTCCTGATATGCCATGCATCAATTAATCAATTAATACACAAACACATGCCAATGAATTGGCTTGACTCAATCGAGTAAGCCAAGACAAAGGGGTTAACACACAATTTAAGATCTCAAATCATATGCTAAGGTTTGATAATGAAAACTTATGCAAGATTAAGAGCAAAGCCTCAAGCTACCCCAATGACACCGTCATAAACCACCAAGAGACTTAGTTACTCATGGAGGAAATAAAAGGGCAGAAAATATATTGGAATTAAAAGCAAAGATGGAACGAAGAAATTAAACGACTTGAACAATAAAGAGTAAAGTAAATAAAATAAATGTAAATTGGAAAGATGGAAAAACGAATAACTGAATTAATTAAAAGAAGTAACTTACAAAACCCAAAGGGCTTGACGAATAACGTTGGAAATACAGTGGAGGAAGTTAGAGGTAGACTAGGAAAGAAGATGGAATCCTAATGGAGAAAATAAACTCTAACTAAAAAGCCTAGGTTTGAAAGTAAGGAAACTAGGAAAAGAAAAGATATAAAAGTGGTGGTAGGTAAGTGATGAAGTAAGTGATGTGTTTCCAAATGCATTAGCCTTCTTTAAATAGAGTGAACAACCTCCAAACCCTAGCTAATTGGGCCCCCAGCTCGGCCTTGCAGATAGGTCTCTGCTGTAACATAATTGTGGCGCGGCGCTGGGGCGCTTATAGCTCGCTAGGGCGCTAGTGTTGTGCACGTGATGAATTCTAGTGGTGTTCGGGCGCTGGGGCGCTCGATGCCAGTCCTGAATTTCACTGCTCCACTTCTTGCTCAGTTCTTGATGTCTACTGCTCCAATAATTCCTATGACCTGCACCAAAAATACAAAATACCCGAGATCAAGTGCAAATGTCATCCTTGAATTGCAAAAACATCATAAAACTTATTACTTTAGCCTTTATTTTCATTAAGTCCCAATTAATTCCAAATTGTATTAAATACATTAAAAGGCTAAAATAGAGCAAAGAAATGCACACAATCATCCAAATTAAGGGCATAAAATATTGGCAAAAACCACGTTATCAAATATCCCCACACTTGAACAATTGCATGTCCTAAAAGAAAAACAAAATACTACAGATGATGGAAATTTATTCAAAACAGCACACCTTGGTCAGAATTATGCAACACCCACAAACATATTACAAGTTGGCATTCAAGGAAATTCATGAGTTAAGAGAATCAGTTCATGTTATGCAAAGCTGGTTGATTGGCCCTCACCAGTGTGTTTTTTCTCTCAATCACTCAGTGTTTTTGCTAAGCACTCAATTGAATAAATCACACAAGTATTCACATTCCATAAATTTGCTATACACCTAACTTTGCAATTCTACAAACATGGTGCATCAAGAGGTCTTTCCAGGGTTGTAATGGGGCTTGGGGCAGGTGTGGCATATATGGGAAGTGGACTTAATTCCAAGAAACTAAGACTTCATGGTTCGATTAATCCCAGATGACTTCTATTACTAAAGAAAAGATGGAGAGAGAAGAGATGGAGAGAATAGAAACACCCAAAATCAATAAACCCAGAATTTCTTAATTTTAACATTCCCAAGGTTCCCAAATAGTTTCACAGTAATTCCCAGGAACCCAACAACCTTTATTTGCAAAATTCACATATTTTTCTTTGATTTTTCTATATTTTTCGATTTTTTTTTTGAATGAATTCCTCATCTCAATTCCTTTGGTAATTGAAATGAGGTGGAAAAGAAAATAACAAAAGACCACTTATGTACAAAAGCTACCTTTACAATTATATTCCCGTACTTAAAATTTATCTCAGTGCACAATTTAACCCAATTTCCCCACACTTAAGACCTTTGCCCAACAATCAAACCATGTCCTCCTAGTTTCTAAGAAGGGATTTTTCATTGTTTTTCTGTATTTGGCTTGTAATGAGCTTAGTAACAATAAAGGGATAAAGGCTCAAATTGGCTACAAACAATGGCTATTTGGCTAAGTGGCTTTTAAATGTAAAACTATATCATGCCTCAATCACACGCAACATGTATAAAACGCAAAACAAGAATCAAGCAAATTCAGGAATAACAAATACAAGTGTGTGTGTGCCCACAGAAAGAAAGTGATCAATTGATGTATTTAATCATAGTAAGGCTCAAATCTCACAGGTAATCCAAACAACCAATCAGAGATAACACAAACAATTCAAACTCATATGGGATAACATGCCAACAATTTCTGAGTTAAAATCAAAGGGTAAAGCAATTTCAGACCAAAAGGTGCTATAAAGAAAACTAACCAATCATCTACCTAAAAACACATAAAAAAAAAAGAAAACAAAAGAAAAGAAAAAGATTAGGCAAGAAAATATTTACAAAAGCAATTTCTACGCCCTCCCCACACTTGAATTAGACACTATCCCCAGTGTCAACAGTTAAAAGAACAGAGAAAAGGGTATAGAAAAGGACCTGCAGAGAATATGACTGTCCATGGCCGCTAGAGCGTGGAACGCGCACTAGAGCGCCTAGGCAAAGTCGCCGTGTGCGCTAGGGCGCGAGATAGGCGCCAGAGCGCAGGTTTGCTACAGAATCCATGACAGCTGATGTGCTGCTAAATTCTTGCCATTTGACCAACTGAAGGGATGAAAAGTTAAGACTAATATATGAGAAAACACAGAAAGGAACCTATCTAAATGCAAAAAGTAAAACTTTGGTGGGTTGTCTCCCCCAAGCACTTTGCTTTAACATCCCTAAGTTGGACATTTGGTCAGTCACTCTCAGGGCGGTTTTTCCTGAATTGATCTAGGACCTACCACCATGGTATACTTTCCATACCTCCACCTGGATCCCATAAGAAGTGAACCACTCCAAGGAGAGTGATTCTTTTCTTATTCCGGGACCCATGAGTTTTGGTCCTTAGATTGCCCTTTGGAGCATAACACCCGCTCCTGCAAAAAGCATCCCTAAAATCAACAAAATCAGGTGAGGAGGGATGAAAGTCTTCACAAGATGGGTTAGAAAAAACATGATTGAAATCAGTTAGTTTCCAAGAAATTCGAGTTCGAGAAGATACCGACACCCCACAAAGGGTAAGAAGTTGAGCATCGGTCTCGAGACAAGCATACTCATGAGGCCCAAGAGCAAATGGGAAAGGTCCCAATGGTAGCTTCGAAACAACAAGGGACGAGGGAGTGGATTCCATGACTTCTTCCTTATATGCCTCGTCAATTTCTCCTAGTGAGGGAATCTCTGCAGCGACTCCAACACTCAAAGAACTTTCCTCCGCACACACGGTGTCCAACACGGTACTGAGTAAGGGTGGAGGGTCCTCATAGACTATTTCCACATCAGAGTCTTCATCGACCTCCCCAGACAATTCTTCCACCATGGACTTCAATGTCTCCCAATCCAATTGCTCTAAAGCATAATCATCTTCAATAATAGGGAACTCCGGTTCCTCTTGTGATGGTGGATGTGGAGGTGAAGTTGGTGGTGGTAGAGAATGTGGTGATGGAGTAGGTGGTGGTGATGAGGTGGCCTGAGTTCTCAATTGTTGGAGGTCCTCTTCCATGCGCAAAAGTGCTTGCTGATTTGTCATGAGTACTTCAACAATTTGTCTCATCATGGAGTTTTCAGTATCATCACAAGGAGTAGACGGTGCAAGCGGTTGAGAAGGTTGTGGTTGGTAGAATGGATCAATGGTTGGTTGATTAAGGTGTTCGATGGGATATGGGTAAGGATTAGGCTCATGGTATGTGTATGGCTGGTAGTAGGGGTCAAAGGATGGGTATGGTTCATAGTACGGTGAAGGGTCTTGGTAGGGTGATGATGTTTGGTGTAGGAATGAAGGTAATGGTGGTACTTGCATCTCACTACTTGGTTGATAACCTGCCAAACCATGGAAACTAAAATCTTGGAGACTAAAATTGGGGTTAGTGTTCATGTTAGTCTATGAAAAGAAGAAAAATAAGAGAAGAAAACATAAAAACATGCTGCAGGACGACGAACGGCCGCTCGGGCGGTCCAAGGGCGCTAGGGCGCGCTCTAAAGGTGTGCTGGGGCGCTGAATGGGCGCTCGGGCGCTCGTATCGACGCAGAACTTTGCTGTTCTGCGAACAACAAGTTCTATGGATGCAAATGCTAAATGCAATGCAGTGTACAGATGAAATATGCAGTATGCTATGTAATGCATTGCAAAAATAAATAAAATCTTTTTGTTGTTGTTTTTTTTTTAAAGAAACAAAGAAAACGATTATATGCAATATGTACAAATTACACAACTAGTGATTACTTTCATCGCCATTCCCCGGCAAGGGCGCCAAAAATTTGATGGGTGGTGGTCGCAACTCCCATAAATTTAATTATTTATTAACCAAGTTCCCCTAATATAGTTTAGTGGAAACCAGGGTCGTCTCTCACAAGGAATGACTAAGGAAGTAATACACGAGACTAGTCGTATGAGGGTTGTCACAAAATGGGTGTTTTTGTTTGAATGCAAGGGAAATAAATTTGAATAATAAAAAGCAATGGTTTATGAGGTAGAACATTCATTAGGACATTTATCATTGGCTACAAAAGAATGCATGAGTTGATTAATTACGCCAGAGTTAGATCTAACCCTCTTGTTGTGATTCTAAGAGTTGATTGCCTAGAACAAGATTAATCAGTGAGATCTCACCTTTAGTTTCATTTTCAACAATCTTAAAAGCCAATCACATTAATCTAATTAAAAAGACTAATCAGCCAATTAATTAATCATTACCAATTCCTGATATGCCATGTGTAACCCCCTACTAGATAGCCCTTAATGCTTAAGTCATTTTAGGCTATTTCATAAGGGTCACCTTCTGTTATCATGTTTTATTCTTTACTTTAAAATATATATACGCGGAAAATAGGCGGGAGTAAAACTTTCGCAATTCGTTTACGATATAAAAATAAGGGCTTTGCGGAATACATAATCGATAAATAATAAGCCATGCCAAGATATAAACTGAATAGTCTATCAAATAAATAACTCCCAACAATCAATGAACACACAAGGAATAAATATTAGGCTTTATCCCATAAGCCAAAGACAATGACTTATGAGACTCCACCATAAATACATGTAAAATAAATAGCTGCCGGCTAACATAGGTCCGGACTTAAAATAAATAACACAAACAACTGAGATGAATCCATAACTGAAATACAAATCAATGTATATAGGTCTATAAAGCGGAAGACAGAAAATAAACTAAAGTTGGGCCTGCTCCTCGCTAGCTCCATGGTCCTGCTCTGTCTGCTCCTCTATAATATGGGGGAAACAATAGGGTGAGCACTGGGAAGTGACTCAGTAGAGGAAGCCGCCCCGGGTTTAATTAAGAAATAGGTGAAATATGAATGCATTCTGATAGGGCTTCGGCAAGTGCACCGAATCGTACAAGTAATAAAGTCCACGGTGAGTGGGTATCGTTCCCACAAGGATTAAAGAACTGAGCAAAAATTTCGTAATGTGAGTTTCTAATTAGACGAATCGAATTACGAGTGATGAATGGATTGAAATCATAAATTCAAAAGAGTATTAAAAGTAACAGACAGTAAACTAATTTTGAAAACTTCAAAGAATGAGAGGTTAGGGAATCGGGTTCACGTATCTTCTGAAATAATTAAAACAATTGCTCGCCTTCAAATTCTAAAACTTTAATTCAATGAACGAATCTTAAATTGTCAATTCCAATTCCTTGGTAATTTAACACTTTTCTACAAACAATCAGTCAATCCCTTGATCAAATCGTTTCACAGAAAAGAAAATATGTTTGATTCAAAGTTCATAAAAATCTTGACTCTATTCCTAGATATCAATCTTTCCGGCAATTTCCCTTGAGCTAATTCACACACTTATTTTCCCAAATAAACGTATGAATCCTAGATAAGTTGAAAAGCGATTTCCCAATCTTCAGAACAACACAATACAAATAAGGTAGTTACCTGAATCGAAGAAGTAGAATTCAAAGGTTTGCAATCATCGGATTAAGTTATAGTGATACGATTCCCCTATCCCTAACAAGGAATTAGTTGCTCATAATCAAAGTAAACAAAACAAAGAAATTGATAGAAAGCAGGTTAAAGAACGAATAACTCATTGTATTGAAAAACAGAGTAAAAACAGAGTACTGGAATGAAAAACAAACTGCTGCTGAAAAATAAGGATTCAAGATGAGCGATCAGATAATCGATCCCCTTATTTCCCCCTATTCTAGTCCTATATATAATCAGATAGTCTAGAATTTAAATTGATTACAGAGGGATTTTGTTTAAAAATAACTAAGAGTGTAATATCTAAACAGATTTAATCCTGAATTATACATGCTCTGTTTCCATTTTTATCCGGACGCAAGGCGTAGATTGGACGCGAGGCGCTGCATGGATGGCTTCTTCTGGGCGCAACGCGTGCGAGGGGCGCAAGGCGCCAGGCCGGGAAGGCAAATCAGGCGCAACGCGTGCGAGATGCGCAAGGCGCCAGGTCGGGAAGGCAAATCGGGCGCAACGCGTGCGAGATGCGCAAGGCGCCAGGCCGGGAAGGCAACACGGGCGCAACGCGTGCGAGATGCGCAAGGCGCCAGGCCGGGAAGGCAAATCGGGCGCAACGCGTGCGAGATGCGCAAGGCGCCAGGCCGGGAAGGCGAATCGGGCGCAACGCGTTAGCAGGGCGCAAGGCGCCAGCAGGTGGAGAGTTCACGGCGCACCGCGCTGGCAGTGCGTAAGGCGCCAGGCTTCCGCACAACTTCCGAATTGTTTCTGACTTTGAGGCGCAGTGCGTGCATCAGGCGCAACGCGTTAGCATTGGTACTTCGAACTGCTTCTCTGTTGCTATTACTTCATGAATTATCTGCCCATTTCCTGAAATCAACACCAAATAATACCCAAAACATAATATAACCAGGAAAATCCATTTCATTCTTAAAACACTCAATTCACCCTAAAACATACTAAAAACAACTGAGTTACTTTAAACTAACAAAATTTATTAGAAATCAAATCACAAAATTAGATAAAATGCCAAGGCATCACAACACCAAACTTAAGGTGTTGCTTGTCCTCAAGCAACAAAGAGAACAAACACAAGTAGTGCACCGGAGTTAAGAACAAGAATTTCCAGAACTCGAATGATAAAACTAGTAAGGCCAACTGCTAGAACTAAGACTACCTGCACTTTCTTATTACTTTATAACTTTCAACAATTATTTTGCAATGGGGAGGGCACTCAGACTTATACTACAGATCATGTTATAATGGCTCTTCAAGAGATCTCATCTAGCAACTGTGTTTTCGTTTCACAACCATGTAGTGCAAAGTCATTTACTTTTAATTTCACCCAGATGAATTAACTTTCTCAATAATTTTAGGGGTAGTGCTCGTGCCTTTTTCTCTTTGAGATTCATGACTCTAATGCTTAGTCTCAGGGTAGCTTTTTAAGATGAGTTTCGATTAACGTTCCCGGTCCAGTTGGCCCAAGACGCTAGGTGATGAAGCACCCTCGAATCTAATTACCCAAGCCTTTCCCTGACACAATCACACCACAAGCACATAGCTAGGTTCTAAAAATATAAAATGAAGATGTCCCTAGCCATTGGTGCTCAGAGCCTTAGGATTTTTTTTTTCTTTTTTTTTTTTTAGCACAGTCTACCCTTCTTCTTTACTTATCACACTTCCTACATTTTCATCTATTTTTCAAAGACTTCACACTACATTTATGTAATCAATTTATCAACACAGTTGTCTACAGAAATACTCTAATAACACTATGACTATTTTCTGCAGCATCATTTCCTTGTTACTCCTATTCATTATTTCTTTTCCAATTCATTCATACATGTTGATCACATTCTTGAGTTAGCCTTACCCATTACAATCACTCTTGTTCTTTTTACAATTGTTCATCCCTCCTTTACACAACACAAGACATAACACGACATTAATAACAAACACCAATAACAACACTGGACTCACACAGAAAAATTAAAAATTATAAATTAAAAACTTACCTGAGGGGGGTGGTCAATCTCCCCCTTGGTCCTCATCCTCATCATCCTCTCCTCCTTCTTCCTCCTCTTCATCTTCCTCATCAATTGCTCATCAATTGATGGGTTGGGCTCCCTGTATTCCCACTTCGTCTTACAACTAGTTTGACACTCAGGAAATTTTCTGGAGCCAGCTTATGAAATGCATGAACAAGGTAGGAGAACATGTCATGGGAATAATTTCTGAAGTCATTCAATTCGACCCTCAGCTTTTGTACTTCCGTAAACTCCTGTTGCTTTTGATTCTTACTTGGTATGTCCTCCATAGGTTCCTCTGGAGGGGCAACAGATGGGAGTTCAAGTTCCTTACCGGTGTCCTTCCTCCTTGATCTTCCAAGGGCTGCAGCAGTTATTGGTCTAGGCACCAGGATGGGAGAGTCACCTTCAATCACTACTCCTGCAGCTTCAGTAAGGCGCTGAATGAGGCACGGAAATCCCAAGGTTAGTCTTGCTGAGTAGACAAATCTTGCTATACCTTGGATAATACAGTGCCCAGATCAACTTTTCCTTGGTAATAAGGCAATGGATCATTATTGCCCTATCTACCGTTACCTCAGAATGATGAGTGGTCGGGAGGATGGAGCGATTAATGAATTCTAGCCATCCTCTGGCCACAGGAATAAGGTCTCCCGAGCTAGCTGAACTGGGTTGCCGTGTTTATCCTCCTCCAGTTAGCCCCGGGTTTGCAGATCTCCGCAGCACCGTTTGCAGCTCCTGGTTTCCTTTCAACTGAGCACAATATCCAAAAGGTGATTTTTCTGGATTGACTTCCAGATTCAAAACTGTTTCCACCATTTCAGAACTGAAGTCAATCTCTTTTCCTCTGAGGAAGCTCTTGAACTCCCTTTCTTTGGTCTTTTCTGACTGCCATGCATTTGCATAGAATTCTAGCACCTTTGCATTCCCACAATTCCAGGAGGTGAGCACACCAGCCTCCACCCCTTCGATCAATCTCTTCTTGGATTTCTGGGAATTCCCCCTCTCTAAAGGCAAAACCAATTTCCGGAATAATTGATTTGTTCACTACCACTGAATTGTAGTAGTCTTCATTTTCTTTTGTCCGGAAACGGTGAGAGTAGTAAGAGGGAGATGCAGCAACTTCCTTTCCTTTCTCTTCTTGGATGATGGTGCCATTCCTGTAAACAAAACTTGAACCATAACAAAAACAGGAAGCCACATGACAGTAACACCATTAGTATTTAGCTCAATAGAAACAATTAAATTCAGCATTTCTTCCAACACCAAACAGAATTTTACAAAAATTCTAAGCCGAACAACACTCTAGCTCTATATCATTTTCATACCCAAGACTCATACCAAGGACTCATTGACAATTTCCCTCTGCTTCTATATTATCTCTATAGAGGTAAAGAAAAACAATTCGCTAACTCAGCAATAACATTTCCTAAATTATCTTGACATAAAAAAAAAGATGAGGAATAAATGCATGCTTCATAGTTAATGAACAACTTACCTCTAATAGAGAGAATTATGAAGAGTGTAGACTTCACAAGAATGATGTGGCTAACAGGGGAAGGTGGTGGACGACGGGGAAGAGCGAGAGGGGTATGTGCTTTTGTGAGGATGGATGGCGGGAAGAGGAATTAGGATTGTGTAAGATTGAAGAAGAAATGTATGAATGAATGAATGAAGAATGGAGTGACCGATTCTCTTCTTATAGTGGTGCTACCACTATGCTCTTTGGCGCGAGACTTGCTCGCCCAAAATATAGAGAGGGCGCAAAGCGCCAAAATAAAAAGGAATTAGGCGCAAGGCGCCGAAATGAATTGTAATTAGGGCGCAAAGCGCCACAAGAAAATGGATCAGGCGCAAGGCGCCAAGTGAATTGGAATCAGGTGCAAGGCGCCAGGGGAGACTGAATTCGGGCGCGAGGCGCCAAATGGGAAGGAATTTCAGGCGCAAAGCGCCAGCAGAGAAAAGATTCAGGCGCAAAGCGCCAGCCTCAAAGCAGTTCGGGCGCAAGGCGCTATGAGGGCGCATCGCGCCTCTGGTTCGAATTTCTCTTGTTCGCTACTGTCTTCCAGGCGCAATGCGCAGTGCTAGCGCGAGGCGCTGGATGAAGAGGCGCTATGCGCCACTGGGGCGCAATGCGCCAGCTAGGACAAAAATTTTTTTTTTTTTAAAAGAACGAATATAATCAAATTCAATAAAAATACTGGGTTGCCTCCCAATAAGCGCTTCTTTAACGTCACTAGCTTGACGTATGACATTTTCTCAAGTGAGTGTTTGGAGAGAGACGACTCGGTCAATCTCTCCCCAAGATAATGTTTCAATCTTTGCCCATTCACAGTGAACTTTCTTTCAGATTTGAGTCCATGATCTCTACATGCCCATAAGGTGAAACCTTAGTGATAGTGAATGGTCCTGACCATCTTGTCTTCAATTTTCCTGGAACAACCTTAATCTTGAATTAAATAAAAGAACTTGCTGACCAGGTTCAAACTGTCTTGGAGTAATTTTTTGTCATGCCACCGCTTGGTTCTCTCCTTATACAACTTAGCATTATCATAAGCTTGACTACGAAATTCGTCAAGTTCATTGAGTTGTAGTAATCTCTTGTCATTTGCCGATTTTTCATCAAATTCAAAAATTTTATGGCCCAAATGATTTATGTTCAAGTTCAACAGGCAAGTGACAAGATTTACCATACAGGAGTTGATAAGGAGACATACCAATTGGTGTTTTGAACGCAGTTCTGTAGGCCCACAATGCATCATCAATTTTCCTTGACCAATCTTTTCTGGAAGCATTTACACCTTCTCCAGGATCCTCTTCAATTCCCTATTGGAAATTTCAGCTTGTCCACTTGTTTGAGGGTGGTATGGGTGGCTACCTTGTGTTTGACTCCATATTTTTGTAGAAGACTCTCCAATTGCTTACTGCAAAAGTGACTTCCACCATCATAATCAAGGTTCTAGGAACTCCAAACCTTGAGAAGATCATCTTCCTAAGAAAATTCACCACCACTTTTGCCTCATTAGTGGGGGAGGCAATTGCTTCCACCCATTTGGATACATAGTCTACTGCTACCAGAATATACAAGTTGGAGTAGGAAGATGGAAAGGGACCCATGAAATCCATTCCCAAACATCAAACAAATCCACTTCAAGAATGAACTGCTGAGGCATTTCATGCTTCCTTGATATGTTTCCAGTTCTTTGGCATCTATCACATCTCTCTACAAAAGCTCTTGCATCCTTGAAAATTGTTGGCCAGTATAGCCCACTTTGTAGGACCTTGGCTGCGGTTCTTTCTCCACTGAAGTGTCCACCATATTCAGAACCATGACAGTGCCATAAAACACTATATACTTCTTCTTCTGGATGCACCTTCTAATTACTCCATCACTGCACCTTTTGAACAAATAAGTTCATCCCATAAGAAGTACTAGCATCATGCAAGAATTTCTTCTTCTGATTCCACTTCATTTCACTTGGAACCTTCCCGGCTTTATAATTTGCTATGTCAGCAAACCATGGTAACACTTGTATTGCTAGGGTTGTTCATCTGGAAACTCTTCATTCACTGGCATCTTACTCCTTGCTCTTCTCCCTGTGCAATCTTGACAAGTGGTCTGCCACTAAGTTTTCTGAGCCTTTCTTATCCTGATCTCAATGTTGAACTCTTGTAGCAACACACCCATCTAATCAGTCTTGGCTTTGCATCCTGTTTACTCATCAAATACTTAAGAGCAGAGTGATCAGTATAGACTATTACTTTTGACCAACCAAATAAGACCTGAATTTATCAAAAGCAAAACTACAGCCAATAATTCCTTCTCTGTTGTTGCATAATTTTTTTGAGCATCATTTAATACACGACTTGCATAATAAATCACATGCAACAACTTGTCTTTTCTTTGTCCTAAAACAGCCCCAATTGCAAAATCACTTGCATCACACATTAATTCAAATGGTAAGGACCAATCAGGAGGAGAAATTATCGGTGCAGTAACAAGTTTGGTTTTGAGAGTTTCAAAGGCATGCATGCATTCACTGTTAAAATTAAATTGTGAGTCTTTCATTAAAAGACTATCAATGGTTTTGCAATTTTGAAAAGT
Source organism: Aeschynomene evenia (assembly GCA_013621005.1). Classification (NCBI taxonomy): domain Eukaryota; kingdom Viridiplantae; phylum Streptophyta; class Magnoliopsida; order Fabales; family Fabaceae; genus Aeschynomene; species Aeschynomene evenia. Next base: position 278,117 of record RYYW01000054.1, on the reverse strand, counting down.
CTTTTTTGAACCTCCTATAGAACCCAGCATGACCCAAGAAACTTCTCATTGCTTTAACATTTATTGGTGGAGGCAATTTTTCAATTACTTCCACTTTGGCTTTGTCAACTTCAATACCTTTGGAATAAACTCGGTGTCCAAGAACAATACTTCTGTTACCATAAAATGACATTTTTCCCAATTCAAAACAAGGTTTGTTTCTTGACACCTCATTAAAACCAAAGATAGATGGTTGAGACAGGACTCAAATGAATTACCAAACACAGAGAAATCATCCATAAATACCTCAATGAATTTTTCTACCATATCAGAGAATATAGAAAGCATGCACCTTTGAAAAGTGGCGGGTGCATTGCACAACCGAAAGGCATTCTTCGATAGGCAAAAACTCCATAAGGGCAGGTGAAAGCTGTCTTCTCTTGATCTACCGGATCTACTGCAATTTGATTGTAGCCTGAATAACCATCCAAGAAGCAGTAATATGGATGACCGCCAACCTCTCCAACATTTGATCAATGAATGGAAGTGGGAAATGATCTTTTCTGGTGGCACATTTAATCTTCTGTAGTCAATGCACATCCTCCACCCAGTCACTGTCCTTGTAGGAATTAACTCATTGTTTTCATTCTTCACCACCGTAATGCCACCTTTCTTGGGCACCACTTGAACTGGACTCACCCAAGGACTGTCAGAAATGGGATAAATAATCCCAGCATCCCATAACTTCAGAACTTCTTTCAGCACCACTTCCTTCATGATAGGGTTGAGTCTTCGCTGAGGTTGCACTACTGGTTTGAGTCTTCTTCCATGAGGATTTTGTGCATGCACATGGTTGGACTAATCCCCTTGAGATCACTAAGCTTCCATCCAATTGCTCCTTTATACTTCTTCAACACTTCCAGTAATTCTCCCTTCCTCTTTTTCATTCAGTGAAGCATTGATGATCACAGGATGGAACTCGTCATTTCCTAGGAAGCATATTTGAGAGAGGGAGGTAATGGTTTCAATTCAGGCCTTGTAATTTCTTGCTTCTCACCTTTTTTCTTCAATAACAGCTCCTCTGTTTCTTGTAAAGTCAGGGAAGAATTTGACATATTGAGCTCTTCCTGTTCTTTTCATCATTCCCTTCCACAAAGCCACTGTTTCTATAATATTATCTCCCAAGTTAATGCAAACACTTCCTCTATCAAAGGATCTATTGTGTCTATCCTCATGCAATTTTCTTGATCCACAGGAAATTTCATAGAGTTAAAAACATTAAAAACTACCTTTCATCATGCACCTTAATGTTAACTCACCTTTTTGCACATCAATTAAGGCTCTAACCAGTGGCTAAGAATGGTCTCCGAAGAATAATAGGAGTGTCTTCATCTTCCTCCATGTCAAGCACCACAAAGTCTGCTGGGAAAATGAACTATCGACTTTGACAAGTGCATTCTCTACAACACCAAATGGAAACTTGATTGAACGATCAGCAAGTTGCAGAGAGATAGAAGTTGGTTCACTTCTTCTATGTTCAACTTCTTCATAATGGACAAAGGCATGAGGTTGGATGCTTGCCCCCAATCACATAAAGCTTTTCCAATGGTCAAACTTCAATGGTGCAGGGAACATAAAACTTCCAGGATCCTTTAACTTTTGAGGCATCTTATTTTGAATGACAGCACTACATTCCTCCGTGAGCATCACTGTTTCATCTTCCTGAGTGTTCTCTTCCTTGACAACAAATCTTTCATGAACTTGGCATATAAAGGCATTTGCTCCAGTGCCTCAGCAATGGAATGTTTATTGCAACTTCCTAAATATGTCCAAGAACTTTGAGAATTGCTTTTCCTGATTTTGCTTTTGAAGTCTTTGAGGATATGGCAACCTTGGCTTGTATGGAGCAACTTGAACTTCTTCTTTCTTTTCTTCCTGCATGGGTACTTCTTCTTCTTTTTCTTCAATGTTGGGAAGCTCTTTATCTCTTGTTCACCCCTCACCTCCACTTTCTCTTTCTTTTCTTCTTTTTGTTCTTTAAGTTTTTCCACTCCTTAGGTGAATGGCCTTACAATGCTCCTTAGGATTTGGTTCCGTGTTGCTTGGAAAAATCCCTGCGGGTCTCTCAGAGAGTTGTTTAGCTATTTGACCCACTTGCACCTCCAAGTTCCTTATAGAGGCTTCTTGATTTTTGAAATTAGCCCTTGTCTCCTGCATGAAACTTGAGGTTTGTTGCACAAAGTAGAAGTAGATTGAGTGAGTTTCTCCATAGCAATCTCCAAGAAGTTGGTTTAGGAGGACCTTGTGGAGGATGAATGGGGGTTGTTGATTTGGAGCATGGAATTGCTTCTGCCCTTGATTTCCCCATCCAAAATTTGGATGATTCCTCCATCCCGGATTATAAGTTTTTGGAGTAGGGATCATTTTGTTGCCTTGGAGGGTTCCCCATGTAGTTTACTTGCTCCTATGGAGTTTCCTTGAACAAGTCACAATCTTCATTCTTATGAGACCCACCACAAAGTTCACAGGAAGAAAGTGGAGGTCCTACTGCAGCAACTTGCATTTGTCCATTTGCTTTGTAAGTGTTGCTAGTTGTTGAGACATCATCTTGTTTTGTGCCAAGAGAGTATCCCATGTGTCTAGCTCCATCATACCTTTCCTTAATGGAGTTCGATCACTTGGACATAGGAAATTATTCGGCCATTGTCTCAATCAACTCTAAAGCTTCCTCGGTGTCTTTCTATGAAGAGATCCTCCAGCACTTGCATTGATCATAGCTCTCGAGCTTTGAGAAACCCATCATAAAAGGTCTGAATTTGTAACCAGTCAGGTATTGCATGGTGTGGACATTTTCGGAGCATCTCCTTGTACCTTTCCATGCTTCATAGAGTGATTCTCCTTCCTTTTGAGCAAATGAGTTGATGTCATTCCTCAACTTTGCTAGCTTCTGTGGAGGAAAATACTTAGCTAGAAATTTGCTAACTAAGTCATCCCAGGTGCTGATGCTTTCCAGTGGCTGTGATTGCAACCATAGTTTAGCTCTGTCCCTAGAGAAAAAGGGAAGAGTCTCAACTTGATTGCATCTGAACTCACACCATTGCTTTTGATCGTATCGCATAACTGGAGGAAGGTAGCTAAGTGAACGTTAGGATCATCCAGAGCTCCTCCACTGAATTGTTCTTGTTGCACCAAGTGAATGAGTGAAGGCTTGAGCTCAAAGTTGTTTGCTTGCACTGGTGGTGGGACAATACTATTTCCCACCCATTAGTGGTAGGTGTGGCATAGTCTCCCAAAGTCCTTCTTGGCCCATCTCCTTCTTCTGCCATTGCTGCTCTTTTCTTCTCTTGTCTCAACTTCCTCAGAGTCCTTTCAATTTCAGGATCAAGTATAGCCCTGTTTGTTCTATTTTTGCATGCAGAAACAAACACCAAACTGAATAAAAGTGAGGTCTAGCACTTCCAACGTCACAGTGAAGGGAGTACTAGAGTAAAATAAAAAAAATATCTAATTTAGAAATCACACGATTACTCTAATTGTCAGTTTCAATTAATCCCGGCAACGGCGCCAAAACTTGATAGGGCTTCGGCAAGTGCCGAATCGTACAAGTAATAAAGTCCACGGTGAGTGGGTATCGTTCCACGAGGATTAAAGAACTGAGCAAAATTTCGTGATGTGAGTTTCTAATTAGACGAATCGAATTACGAGTGATGAATGGATTGAAATCATAAATTCAAAAGAGTATTAAGTAACAGACAGTAAACTAATTTTGAAAACTTCAAAGAATGAGAGGTTAGGGAATCGGGTTCACGTATCTTCTGAATAATTAAAACAATTGCTCGCCTTCAAATTCTAAAACTTTAATTCAATGAACGAATCTTAAATTGTCAATTCCAATTCCTTGGTAATTTAACACTTTTTCTACAAACAATCAGTCAATCCCTTGATCAAATCGTTTCACAGAAAAGAAAATATGTTTGATTCAAAGTTCATAAAATCTTGACTCTATTCCTAGATATCAATCTTTCCGGCAATTTCCCTTGAGCTAATTCACCACTTATTTTCCCAATAAACGTATATCCTAGATAAGTTGAAAAGCGATTTCCCAATCTTTCAGAACAAACAATACAAATAAGGTAGTTACCTGAATCGAAGAAGTAGAATTCAAAGGTTTGCAATCATCGGATTTAAGTCATAGTGATACGATTTCCCTATCCCTAACAAGGAATTAGTTGCTCATAATCAAGTAAACAAACAAAGAATTGATAGAAAGCAGGTTAAAGAACGAATAACTCATTGTATTGAAAACAGTAAAAACAGAGTACTGGAATGAAAAACAAACTGCTGCTGAAAAATAAGGATTCAAGATGAGCGATCAGATAATCGATCCCCTTATTTCCCCTATTCTAGTCCTATAATATTAGATAGTCTAGAATTTAAATTGATTACAGAGGGATTTTGTTTAAAAATAACTAAGAGTGTAATATCTAAACAGATTTAATCCTGAATTATACATGCTCTGTTTCCATTTTTATCTGGACGCAAGGCGTAGATTGGACGCGAGGCGCTGCATGGATGGCTTCTTCCGGGCGCAACGCGTGCGAGGGGCGCAAGGCGCCAGGCCGGAAGGCAACGGGCGCAACGCGTGCGAGATGCGCAAGGCGCCAGGCCGGGAAG